>JANIJG010006988.1:0-195574 GCA_024611175.1 Megaceryle torquata | reverse complement strand
GCCTGTGCTCCTGTAACTGATTTTGCTCATTTCTAAAGAGGTTAAGGTTTGTCTGCTCAAAGCAGAGCCTTAGGAGATGTACTGATACCATCTGCTTTAAGCATCCAGCTTGGATGCAATTCAGAGGGCAGCGTTAGGAGCAGCAATTCCCCGTAACTTCACTGTAGAGAGGCAGGTGTCTCTACACGGGCAATTCAGGTCACTCATGTTAGACACTTTCAAATAGAAGATAGGCAAATTCAGATTGTCTGCTGCTTTCACCTAGTGCAGCTCTTTACATCTATTTCTGCCTTAAAAGTGATTTGTTACTGAGCTGCTGAAAGAAAACTTGCATTCTTAAAATTGCATGCCCAGTGAAAGAAAAAAAATGCATCTACATTAGCTCATGACCACGCATCCATCCCAACACTAGTGCCCCCAGCACACACACACCCTTCACACCTGAGCTTCCTGGGAGGTGGAACAGCAGGATTGCCCAGTGGCCACCAGGGAGGAGTCAGAAAGCAGGAGGCTGCTGGGCAGGACCGGCAGCAGCCACCTTGCCTTTGGACAAGTGGCGAGGGGACGGTGGTTGGGCTCATTTAGCCCAGATAGTTTTTGAGTCAGTTTGAGGTATTGCCTGTGTAGAAACATGCTAAAATATGAATGAAGAAATATGTTTCAAATAAAACCATCTCTGCAGGAGTGTGGAACTGACCATGGTAGTAGGGAACCTAATTGCTAATTTATTTGTGAATTTTTTTTTAAATGTGTCCTTTTGAGGACCATTAGAAAAAGGCCATTTCATCAAACTGCTCCCTGGCCCCTTGTGCTTATATGTTTGTTCCCGTGCTTGTATGTTTGATCCCTTGCTTTGGAAGTGTTCAATCTGTCACTCTGCTGTATAGTTGTGGTCCAGTCTTCAAACATTTGTTCTCCCCAGTGTTGTAGTGCTGCTTCACACAGCAATCACTGGCTGTGTGTTCAGTGCCATAGTAACCGTTCCCTGGAAGGGCAGCTCCGAGACAAGGAACATGTAAAACACCCATGAGAGAGAAAATGCAAAGCCAGACCTGACAAAGTCTTGACAAATATTTGACAGTGCTTTGTGGTGGGCAGTGAGTTCTCCCTAATGGAAGGAGAAGTAAAGAAACAATTCAGAATAGTGAGCAAAAATCCTAAACGGATCACCAGTATTTAACAAGGGATTGCACAGACCAATCCTGTGTGGAAAAGGATGCTCATGGCAGCATGGGGAGTACAGGTGAAACCTCCCAGTTCCTAGGTCACTCACAGCCACTGCCTTCATCTTGGGAGAGGGAGGAACGATGAAAAAGTCTGGAAATTATGTATACCCTTCTTGCTTGCTTGCTTGCTCTCTCTTTTTCTCTTCCCCTGGCCGTGTACCTGTTTTTCCCTGTTGCTCAGCAAGCCTGTAGGAGCCGGCCATGCCCAGGGGCAGCCCCGGAGGTCGCTGTATCGCTCCCTGCCACCCTACGCGTCCTGATCGGGCTGGGTGTGAGGCAGTATCTGGGTGGCACACCTGCCCTCCTGGTCACCCCCTGGGCTCATCGCCGCTCAGTGAAAAGTGGTTCTGAGCCCAGTCCATGGACTGAAGAGTTTCTGTTTGTTCTGACCTGTTTTGGTTAAAGTGCTTTTTTTTTTACATTCGGAGTTTAATCACAACCAGAGTCACAAACCGAGCAAGAAATCCTGCTCACCAGAAAAAAAAAAATCACTTTTCAGGGCCCTGTGGGTTCTCACACTGCAGAGCTTGCATGGGCTTTTGGCTGCCAGTGGCTGCACTACAGGCTGGAGGGTACTTTGATCCTCAGGGAGGAGAGGCTGTTTAGACTTTGATTGTCATGACCCTTTTTTGGCTATCAGGAGCTGAAGGCCGCGGTTTGGTACCACAGCTGCTCTGCTTGCCTGCCTGAGTGCAAGGCCTCTCCCGTGCTGTGGATTGCAGGGGGCTCGCAGGCTCTCTGAAGCCATGCTGGACACACATCTCTTGAGTGGTGGTGTCCAAGCGACTATATGAGGTACTTACCTGGCTCGAGCACTGCAGGCTGGGAACCAGAGCTGGCACAGCGTCTTGCCAGCCCCCTCAGGAGCCAGCCGGGTGCCCCTGGGCTGTGCCCGCCAGCCCTGCCGAGACACACAGGGCTGCTCAGCCGGGATGCGGCTGGGTCCATGGGGCTTAACAGTTCTGGCTCCTTGTGAAGGTAATTAAAAGAGATAAAAAAGAATACGTGCTGGCCTCTGTATAAAGGAAAGCCTAAAAATGATCACCTGCGGCTCAGGGATCTGACAGCAAATAGACCCAACCACAGGTGTTTCCTTTTAATATTTTTCAATCTCCTGGGGTCTGCAGCCCGACCTTCAGCCATTTGGACAGTGCTGGGAAGGCCTCTTCTACCCATTGACCCAAGCAACTTCCCAGGGCCAGGATGGGGGTGCCACGAAGGCAGCATGAAGGAAGTCACGCTGTCTGCCAGGCAAGTGGGGGTGGTGAGAGGATGTGATTCCCAGGGCTGGTTCCTGCTTGGCTTCGGAAGTGCCAGAGTGATGCCAATACTCTGTCCCTCGTGCTCCCACCACATTTTAAAAGGAGGGTCGAGTCTTGGCATCTGCTGCAGGCTGAGTTTCTCCAGAGGGAGTCAGTTCCCATAGGAGCCAGGCTTTACCTCTAGTTTGTGTGGCTTGAGTATTGCATGAGAGGATCAGGTGTCCCACAGTGGTAAGAGGAGAGCTCTCTAGAAGTCTCAGTACCATTTCTGATGAGAAAATATTTTCATGGAAAAGTGGCCATTCATCTTACAAGTCCCAGTGGGCTTGATGCCATCTGTGTAAGGCAGCCCCTGGCCAACAGGTGTTTAAAGAAAGGTGGAGTAACTTTCCTTTGAGTACATGTGACATTGGCTCGATCTCCTGTTGCATTTTCCAGGTAGTGTATTAACTGCCCCTGTTCCAGTACAGTGAGCATGCAACGATGCTTCAAGCCATGCCTGTCCCTTTCCACGCAAAACTAAGTGCCACCTGAAAGGTGGTTCCCACCTTTCTCAGAAGCACATTCCAGGTACCTACTTGTATTCAGAATGAAGAGTTCAGGGCTATCCCCCGTTACTGTCAAGCACAGTTTCTAAAACAGGCTTGCTGTTCCTGCAGGTCCCCTGAGGTTGGCTACAAATCCATAGCAGTGAGGGAGAACTGGGTTTGGGGGAGATCACAGCAGAAAAGATAAAGAAAGTGTGAAATCATGAGTGACATAGGAGGCTGCTTTTAGCCTTGGGACACCAGAGCAGACATGAATTATTGAAATTATGGCTCTGCTAATTTTTGTGTTGTCAGCCCTTCTGTAAACAGTGAGCGGGTGAGTGGGGAAGCTGGCTGGGGCTCCAGCCTGCAGCTTCAGCTGCGTGACCTGGATCATTTGGTCCTTCAGACCAAGGGGATATTGCTCTTCAAAAGCCTGTGTTCATTCCTTTTAAAACAGGTGTCATCAGGGATAGTCCATTAGGCTCCCTCAATAGCTTTTCTTTTTTTCCTGTTTAATCTGCACGCAATTAGAGTGAAGGCACTAAAAGTGTACAGGACAGGCAGGACCATTAATAGATTTGCTTGCTGTTCAGCTTTTGGGTTTTTTTGCAATGGTTTGTGTGCAAAATACTTATCACAGAGTTTGCTAATGACTGTGTAACAACTGAAACTCAATCATACTACACAGCTTCAGGATGTGTTTTATGGCCTATCTGTTCTCCTGATAGTCAGTATTTAGGGAAGAAAATTCACCATGTGGTAACAATAAAGGGGATAAGTGTTGAGTAATTGCAGATGTTGTTTTGAGGAGAATCCTCTTGCGCTGCACGTTTTGTCCCTGTATCCAGAATGCCAGTCTGAATTTGAAACCTGAATAAATAAATAAATACCTACTTCAAGGCAAAGTAAAGTGACTCTTCCAGGAGCCTGCTTTGCTGTTTTCCATCTTCAGATGTCTCTTGGAGTAGCTGCAGCTCTGAACATCTCCAAAACTGGAGATCTGTGAACTTCAAAGCCAAACTTCGCTGGCAGTTACAGTAAGATAGAGATTCCACAAACGGCTTTGGCAGGTCCTGTATGAAAGTAGGGTAAAAATACTGTGAATTAACTTGGACAGAGTTTAACTCTACTCATAAAGCTGTAGAAGAGAATGAATGAGTAGTTAGGATTTTATTTTTACTTTGGACTCTAACAGGGTGGTTCGAGATCCATAATAGTAGCTGTTTTTTCTGCATCTTCCATCACATTTCAGACAAATGGAGAACTGTAGAAAAGTTGACCTTTGAATGATATGGTTGCAGGGCTACTTAAGATGCTCCTGGAGCGATAGCATCTTTCACACCTTGCACAGACTTTTTATCTTGGAAACAAGAAGCAATTATTCCAACTCAAAATGCCTAGCAGGTTTTGGGAAAGGCTGGTTGCTAGGAAAACCCATTAGGACCACTTCAGGAAAGCCTGTCACAGTTCATATGGCCCGTATCAGATTGCTGCTAGCTCAGTCTCTGCTCCTTGAAGAAACTTCCTACAGGTGAAAGGCCTGGCTCCATTGCACGTTCAGTCCTTTTGTGTCTGCTGAAGCTGCTAGAGGAAGACTCTGGCCATCACTCACAGGAAAAATTTGTTCTCAGAGATGCAGTTGCAAATCTGGGACCTTAGGGGTGGGAACTCGTGTTCTAATATACTTCCCAAGGCAGACTTTGGTATTACCAAGATGTCTCAGCAGGGCAAGAATTCATTTGAAGCTGTAAAGCATCAATGTTTAACTTCAAAGGCTCCACTATTGTTAGTACTCATGTTTAATGCACCAGGGCAGTGTTAATAATGATTATTTGACATTTTCCAGATAAATACAATTCAGTTCAACAATTTTGTAGAAGTTTGTCACCTATAGTGGCTCTGTAGCTGTACAGTTGCATTTCTGTCGGCCGAGCATGATTATGCGATTGCAATTCCTATGGAGATAGGGACCTAAATTTTGAAACCGGTGGGCAGAAAAATAACAGTCAGCTGTGTAAGGGATCAGTGGTGATTTCATACTATGAACTCATTTGTTTTCTTAAAATTAAACCCTGAATCCCCCAAAGCAAATAGCTTGTGTCTTTCTTTTTAGACTTCGACACAACTCGGCTCTCACAGGTGGCATGAGTCTATCTGGAATAGATTTGCTGCACAAGAAAACAACCCTGACTTTTACCGGGTGGGTGGACAGGAAAAAAAAAAAAACCACCAACTTTTTGTCAGTCTTTTGTGTTGCAGCAGCTGGATTCATTGCTGCTATGGCAACACACCACATGATGAGGTGTATTAGATTGCGCAGAGCACGAGGGGGAAAATGAGCACAGCTCCTTGCTGAAGGTAGAGGTTACGCTGGAGTTTCTGCTGGAGAGCTGGGGAAGGTCAAATGCTCCCGTTCCCAGCACATGTTGTGCTCGGTGGGAAGGAGTAGGGGCGTGTGGTGGTATTAAACTGCAGAACCAGGTAAGGTACAACTGCGTCGATTAACTGGAGATCTTACCCTCCGCACAACTTCCCAGAGAGTTTTCTCTTACTTTTTCCAAGTGCTTTTTTTGAAGTTACTTTGCTAATGTGACGATGTGAATACACTGACGGTGCTTTAAACTGGTTAGAGAGACTCTTACTGCAGAGACCAGTCTTACACAGGTGATTGTCCTCAAACCAGTGCAAAAATGTATGTAGGTAGATCTTTGCTGTTGTTTCAGCTTTACTTTAAGGTGTTGAGTAAGTTCTGGGTTTGTTACTATGTGCACAGGGGTTCAGAACATCTCTCTTGTCAGTCAGAATCCAGGGCTTTACTTAGTGGTTTTATTACCAGTACTTTTAAACAATCTGCTGTCTTTAGCATTTATTAAGATTTCTTCCTCCCTCCCCATCAACTGCATCAGGGTGCCTGAGTCTTCTTGGAAATGAATTTTCCTGTCATTTCCTCCTTCAGATTTTATGCTGCCTCCTTAAGTCTGGCAGTTTTGTTAATGCAGTTAACCAAACTTAAGTGCTCCTGTGAAACACATGAAAGTGGAAACAGTGCCACAGGATAGTATGGTTTTTACCCTGTTAACCATCCTTCCACATACAGGTAGATAGAAAGAATTATTGTCAGCATTGAATTGTTACATTTATTCAGACCTGTATCAAATTCAAAAAGCTATTTACTCTCCCATGTTCTCTATGCACTTTTTTTTTTTGCTTTTACACATGTTGTGTAAAATTAACATTTAACAGGTTAAATGTGACAGGCTTTCAGGTAGCATCCATCAGGTGGAGGACAACAGTACTTTAGAAAGGGAAAAACTGAGGGGCCAAATTGATAGTAGAGAAGGTGGAGAGCATGCTTGGAATTTAAGTTAAATGATTCACGACTTTTCCAGCTTCTCATGAGGCATTTCCAACATTTTGAATATTTTCTGTTATCAGGAACATAAAATGTATTTCTTCCTTACCACCAGGCTCCTGTTTATTTCACTGAATAGTTTCTTTTCTCTCCTGACAGTATAAGAGGTTGTTAAGAACCTCAAACTTTTGCACCATAGATGATTTTGCTTCTAGAGATAACAAGAACAGAGGCAGAAATCCAAGCTCTTTTCATGACAGTTTAGAAACTGGATGAAGACTCATCTGCTCCCCGGTTCTATCAGGAAGCACAAGACATACAGTATGGACATGTGTGTGAAGCCAGTCTGTGAGAGAGACTCCAGCGTGTTTCGTAGGTACAAAATATAAGACAGAGCAACCTTGCTCACCTGTGCTGTTACATAGGTCATCGCATGGGTGTGCAAATGTGCAGTCTTTGTCCGCTGCTCTAAGTAGAATATTTCAAGTGACCTTTCTGTTTGTCCAAATGCATTTCTTTCCCTGGTGATCCAGTGTTTAAAAGCCCTCCTTGTGACTGTAGGCAAATTGGAAGCATTCCTGTGGAAACTGAGGTCTGGTGTGAAGGTCAGCCTTCCCTCACTCACCCCTTTTAGTGGCAGAAGCAACAGCCTGAGTTAGGCTATAACTAAACCAAGCCTCAGTAGCAGACAGCTATGCCACCAGCAAAGAGCATGGATGTGCTTTATGTGATGCTGTAGAGACTGCGTAGCCAGAGCTCAGATTTAAATGAGGTGCCTCTGGCTGTAATGAGGCAGCTTTAGAGAGAAGCTGCTATCCTGTCAGTCAGCTCACAGGAGAGAATTTGTGAAATAAGTAAGTATGTAAGTGAGCAGCCCATCAGTGATCCCAGAATGAGACAGGTTTGCAAGGAGTTTAGTCAGGATCCTTGAAAATGAGGATTTGGAAAGGGTGGAAATCTTTGAAGTGGAAGATTAGCTGTAGAAGGAAAACTGTAGCAAACTGTAGGACCGTGATTTAGCTCTGGTTCCACCAGTTCAAGCAGAGCAAGGAAAAACCCTGATCAAATCATCTAAGCAATCAAAGAAGCTTAATCTATCTAGATTTAAGGACCTTGTTCAGTTGGGTGAATGAGAATTCTAATTCAAACACCCCAGAGCTCTTTGTCACTCATACAACGCATCCATGGTGGCTCAAAGCATAAGGCAGTGGAGATGCAAGTGATTCATAGCATAGCATCGTTAACACACTGTCTAACTGACCGCCACAGACGGGCACGGGGGCTGGATTTGTCCAGGCTTTTCAAATATTAAGGAATCTAGATGAAAGGAATCAAAGCACTTCCTAATAAGTACTTCCCTCTCCATGAGTTTCATTTGTCTAAGGAATCACGGGTGAGATAGTTTATCACAAGGAAAGGAGAATAAGAACTGACAGTCTTAGTTATGGGCTTCATTAGTAAGCAAGAACAACAAAACAAGATAGAAAAGAGTGTCTAGCTAGTAGTCATCTTTGTTAGAGTAGCAAAAAGGTAAAAGATTGTGGAAATGTGGGTAGGGAAAGGCATATGCTCAGTGAAGCCCAGTGAACAGGAGCATGAGCACTGTCAGCAAAAGGTAGTTTCCTTCAGTAAAGGGTGTTTCTCTGCCTTTTTTTTTTCTAGGATCATATTAGACTCTACAGATGTTCTTAAAGATGCCAATCCTGGTCATAATTTGGTGAATAAAACTGTGTTTTCAAGTATCAAATTTTGTCCATTTTTAGGATCTGTGAGGACATAAGAACCTTTCCCCTTGGACTTTTGTTCCACTTACTTCCTACTGCCTCATGAATTCCACTGAATCTTTCATAAAACCTTCAAAACAAGGGACAGCGTCTTATATGTCTGTATATGGCACAGTGTATTAATACTCAGGGCTGGGTGAAATCTCTGAAAGGTGCAATAAACCCAATAGTAATTCTTTATAATGTGCCTCTTGTGCCTCATGTATGTGAACCAACTGAGAAAGTCATGGAATACTGCTAAAATGTACCATCAGAATCATTTCACTGCATTGTTTTGCTATTGAGATTTTATGCAGCATTAAAACTGTAACTCACTGATAGTATCAACAAATTTATAAGAGACTTCTCATCTGCCCACTCCTACGGATTAAAATCACACAAATTATTAATATAATAATCTTTCTACTAGTTTTGGATTCATAGAGAACAGCAGAAAAAACTTTCACTGGAAAGAAAAAAAAATCAAGCAGTGGGACTGGCATGACTGTGTCAGCCTCTGAGAAGAAAGAAATATGGGATCTTGCTTACTAGGAATCAAAACAGACACGAAATTTTAAGGCTATGTAATATAATGTGTATATGCCTTGTATGCAAATAATAACATAGGCAACATTCCAATATGGAACAACTCGCAGTGACTAATTCATGTAGGAATATGTGCAGCAGTAGGAGCAGGCCAGTCCCTCACTCAGCTGTCAGATGGCTGAGGTATTTTTCTGGGGATAAATATGTACAAGGATGATTACAGTAGCAGATGCTAACTCTAGGAGCTTCAGCTCCACATCCAAATGTTCATCTGGCTCAAATCAGAATGGGCAAAATCATTTCCAAAGGGAGAGCTGACATCTCCAGGGCCACATCTCAGACTGAGAGTGGGTGCATTGCCAGCAGTCCAGGGTGTCTTCCTCACCTGCCGGACCTGTGCTCGCAGGGCCAGTTATTTCCACAAGCACCAGACACTTAAACCATTCAATGTGGAGAATTAAAGAAATCTGTTCTCTTTGCAAGGAAGTCTGCTATGAAATCATCCCAGGAGAAGCTGATTCAGTTGGTAGAGCACAAGAGTATGTGGCATCAGGATGTTTATCTTGGATGTCTGTAGGGCCAGCTTCAATACCCAGTTCAGCTTTAAGGGTGTGCTGAAACAGGTCAAACACACACAAACACTCGTGGAAAATGAGGCTCTGGCTACTGAACTGCTGTGGCCACTGAGGAAGGAAGGGAAGCTTATATATGAATGCTTTAGGGAGAGGTGTAAAGGGGCACCTGGACGCATTTGCCTGTGGTGAAACTTCCTGTAATTCTTCCTCTGAGAAACTTGCCTTCAGTATTGCCAAGTCCCAAGTGCTCACAGATCACGAGTCTATGCTGCAGAAGAGTCATGAGATGTTAGAGCTACCCTACTTTCTGGCTCGTTGCATGTTCTTTTCTGCAGCCGTGAACCATGGAGAGCATCTAAGTTCACTGCGGAGCAAAAGAGTCTGTTCAGCCTCCTGTTCCAGCAGTACAGTCTCTTAAGGAAAAGATGCCAAGAGCTGTGCCACCATCAGAAGGCACCCTCTTTTCCTGATGGAAAAGTAGAAGTGTAGCCAAAAGCAAAGCTCTCTGAGGTGGACAAGGTGGGCATATAGTGCAGAACCCTAAAACGTTAGAGACGCATTTGGGAATATGTGCAGGTGTTTACTTCCAGTGAGGAATAATTTCTGTGAAAGGAGGAGAAAACTGCTTCTCTAACCAACAGCTCAGGGAATCTGATGGCTCTTGGAGTTGTTAGACCTTTGAATGGAAAGGGAGCAGAGCTTCTGCCTGCAGATTTATCCCCCAGTAAACCTGGCTCTGAACATCAAAGAGTAAAGCTCCAATCCAGATCCTGCGCTAAGGAAAAACTCCCCTCCATGATTCTGCTACCTCCTCTGTCAATAACGGGCTATACTAATGAATCTGTCTCCCTGCCTGTCTCACACAGCCTAACCCTCATATACATGCTTTTGTGTGTGCCCAGACGCATGCACACAGTTAGAAGTGGGTCATGTATGTCATTAGACACAAATGACTGAGCTTGGGTTGAATTACTTTGGTTTTGGTGGTTTCTGAAAAGAAAAATGTCAAAAGAAGAAACGATAAATGCCACAAGCTCCTTAATAAAAGATAAGTCACCCAAGAAGTGCCATCACACTGGGTCAAGGAGAGTAAACCAAGCACAAACTGCAAGTCTCCCCTTCCTTTTATTGAGCAGGTAGCCTATTAACTGGTGCAAACTGTGTGCTGATCTTCTGCGATGCTGGAGTAGCTGTAGCTGCCTCCAAGGCTGACCATTGAGTGTGGACTCGCTGAGAGCTGCAGCTGAACAAGGGCCTGAAAGCAACTGGGCTTGCAGGGCTGAGAGGCACAGTGCCACCTACCTACTAACTGTAATTAAGAATGTTATTTCTCACACATTTATGTCAGGGGGTGACGGCTAGGAGCCTGTTAGCTGTCTTCAGTTATGGGTATTTTTGTGTGGAGTGCTGCTTAGCATGAAAAGTGGCAGATTAGACTTTCAAGCAGCCTTTGACAACGGCAGTGAAGCTGAGGATGTGCTGAGGAATGCTAATACTGGAAAACTAGGAACATCTTGATTGTTAATTCTGCTGAAGTTAGCAGAGCAAAGCAGAAAAATAAGAAGTGGGGATTTTTCCTTTTCATAACCCCTACACTTCATAAATGCATCACACTTCCTTATTGTCAATTTGCTCGGGAAATCACTGCTGACATCTCACCTGAGAATTTATTACCATTCCAGTCAGGCTATCTTTCACTTATATTGAATAGTTCTTGGATTTTTACCAGCTTTAAATTATATTGAAAGTGGGCAGATGAACATTTAAATTAAAAGGTTAATTGAAAGTGAAATACTGCACTAGCGCTTTGTTTCAGTTAGAATGTTTATTAGCATAATTGAACGTTTGCAGAACCAAGGCAAACAAAGTTGTGTGTATGTTTCCACAGGCACAAAAGTAAATGTACTTATATTCAGAAGGTAAATAGCCACTAGTAACCCTTAAAACCAATAGTGTGTAAGCATGTATTTCCAAAACAAGGTTTTTCTGTAGCCAAAGGCCTAATTTTTTATGGTTTCCTATCAGTCACCAGTTCCTTTATGATTCTTCAGGATTTATGAGCACACTGAAACCTTCAAAGGTGTATGTTGTACAAATGCTTGGGCCAGGAAATGCTGGTAGGCATTTTTTCCTGACAGAAGATGTCCAAATACATGATTTTCTTGTCTTCTTTGTGGACTTTTTGAGACTGACCAGTAACATCCTCGTGAGGAAGACTTGTTAGAGAATTCTGCAGACTTGTTAGAGAATTCTGCTTTCTTTTCCCTAACTGGAGAGGGGTCAGGCTCTGCTGGTGGCAGGCAGCAGTGATTCATTCTGGCTTTCCTGGAAGAAACCAGATTTCAGTTAGTTGGCTTTTCTAGGGTGTTTAATTTAACAGCACAGTCTAATGAAGATTTTTATTTTTTATTTCCTTTGAAAGAACTGTATTTCCAGTCTAGGGGGCAAATTCAACAGCTGTAGTTGCACCAAAGTTAAACTAGTCAAAATACATCTGTATGAATACAAATGGTTTTTTTAGACAGAGCAAGTGCTTGCACTATATTCCGAAATAAGGAGCAACATATGGTATTTAGAATATGTTTAAACATGAAAAAAATGTGCTTTAATTGGATTATTTTAAAGAAGTTTATGTTTAAAAACATCCAAGCTTAATAAAAATTATATTGTGTGATTTCCTATTCAAGGAAATGTTACGGCCCTAAATAGCAACACAAATGGATTATTTTATTTTTCAATAGCTAATAGATGGACTGTTTTAAATTCTGCTTTATCCCCTGTATTAGTTTTCTGACAGGATTTCCATCATCAGGCTTTAGGGAATACACTTAAGCACTGAGGTCTTGAAAGTATGGTAATTTTTAATCTTTAGCAAGTACCCAGTTAGACCTCATTGGCTTTATGGCGTTCAAACCTCTCTTCAGATTTTACTAGGTATTTTACCCATTATAGCATCCCCCTCAGGTATACAGATGGATATGCCAGGACAGTATCATACCAAACCCACCATTTTGTGACCAGTGGGAAGGGCACTTTCATCCCCCAACGTGATTTTGTGAGTTGATGCATCTCAGCAGCACTGCAGGAGAGGAGGCAGGAGGCAGTAGGCAGTTCTTTGGCAGTGAGGTGGATATGAAGCTCGGGATGCTCCTGTTTTTCTGGAAGTGAGGCTGTAGCTCTTGTCAAAGAATATCACCCCATGTTATAACTGTGGCAGTTCTGAGCAACTTAAATATGCTACCTGCTGTAGCTGGAGAAACAAAGCCTAGTCCTTTGGCCTCTGATCAAAAGAGTTACTGTTTGATTTTGATGTTCTTTGTTGTTTTCCTCATGCAGTGTACACAGAGCTCCCATATCTGGTTCACTGCTTCAGACTGATGCGTTGTTCTTAGGCTGACCAAAAATACCTGTTGTTCGGGTTTTATTCCATGAGCCTAGTGTGTTTGTTCTGTGTTAGAAACATCACTATTGACCTCAGAAAGCACTGTATGCAAAAGTACAGTCTTCAGTGGGCTTTGAAAATGCTTAGTGTGAAGGGCACTGGAAGGTACCCCTTGGCTTCCAGGCTGTATGTTCATGGTATTTCCCTTCTCTGGCATTCTTACTGCCTTCCCTTGTCTGCATTGCCACTCCCTTCTTTCCCCTCTGTCCTCTTCCTCCTCCATCCTCATTAGAACTCTGTTCTGCTGATTGTTGGACCAGACTGACATTTTCTAACAGACAGACATTCTTCCTTCCAATCTGTCCTTTAACATTTCACAGAATCATAGAATGCTTTGGTTTGGGGGGACCTTTAGAGGTGTTGTGTTAAGGGTCATCTAGTCCAACCTCCCTGCAGTGAGCAGGGACATCTTCAGCTGGATGAGGTTGCTCCAGAGCCCCATCCAACCTGACCTTGAATGTTTCCCGAGTGGGGGCTTCTATGCAAGGAATCTCTTTTTTTAGCTCTCACTACTGATAATCCTTGCCCATTTTTATTGGCTTTAGTTGTTTCCATTTGTTTCATCTTCTGTTTGTCTTGTCTTTAGTGGCAAGTTCTTCCCGTGCTCATCAGGCACTGGTTACCTGTGTGATTCTCAGTGAGCATTAATTGTTATCAGCATGGTTGCTGTAGTTACATTATCTCTTTGTGTAGGGCCAAATGCTGATGTTACTCAGAGGTATTAGTTGGACTTCACCCACACTCTTATATTGTTGCTAAATATGATAAAACAACCTATTTGGTGTCCTTTTATCTGATTCAAATGAGCCATTGCCAGAGCTCAGCACTTGCTTGATGTCTGTTAGGGGAAAAGTACTGAAACCAAGGAGCTTTCCCTCTGGCAGAGCCTTTCCATAATAAACCCACCTCACTCCTGAAGAGCAGCAGTTCTCTGGAGAGGCTATGAGCAAAGTGTGTGCCTTGATCCACCTGCCTCTAGTTTACATGGTCACCTTGTGTGCACCATTGGGCTGCTTGAGCTTCTCCAGGTGACCCACTGGGCACCAAGCGAGTTTGAGCTGCTGGAATCATTTGCCTTCCATCCTAATCTGGAAGGTGACCTTTGGAGGTGCTGGGGGCTGTGGCACCAGGTCTGGGCTCTTTATAAGGCAGCCTCAGGAAGGCTGTCAAAGGGTGCTTGAAGCATACCCTAAAAATGTATAATGCTTACTTCTGAGGTGCCTGTACGTGCTTGTGTACTAGAGACTTGGAAACTCCTTCCCTGTACTAGAGACTTGGAAACTCCTTCCCTGTTAAAACAGGGAAACAAAGGTGGTTTCTGCACCTTGAACACCGAACAATGATCTTTGCAAAGTAAAATCTGTGGGTAAATTGAGAGGTGATGGGGGAGATTGTGAGCACAGAGACTACCTGCTTGTGAAAGAAGCAACCTCTGACACTTGCACCATGTGTAAGGATATGAAACCAGCTCCTGCCGTGCCTTCATTTTCATGTTGTTACTGCACCTCAGTGCTGAGTCTCCTTTTCAGAGTGATTTTATTACAGTGATGTATTAAATGCAGGAAAAGGGAGTAATCCTGAGCCATAATTAGAAGCTGAAGAAGGAAGATGTTTTAAGCTAGCCATTAGAAGCTTTTTTCCTCCCTTTTGGCAATGTAAAAATCCGTAAATCACATAAATAACCTAAAAGACTAAAAGCAGAATGAAATAATTATTCATTTTGTGTCAGGTTTTTATTTTAAAACCCTGAGTGTAATTATTCTGGCACAGAGGACCTTCTAAAGGTTTTAAAGCAGACAAGAGCTGGCTGCAACAGGAACTTCAGCCTCCAGCAATCATGCTGGGCTGGGCAAAGTGGTGAGGCAGAGTCCCATGAGCTGGAACATCACCAGTTTAGACTTGAGCTGGGTCTTGGTGGTTAGAGGCTTAGCTAAGTGACAGCCTTCCAGCTATCAGAGGGAAAAAAGATTGTTCACCTCCACTTTCTTAAATGCCTGGGTTTATGATGAATATACACTAAACCACCAGTTTTTACAACAGAAATAAGAGTTTAAAGTCAAAAGCTGAAGGAGGGGGGTCTTCCTTGCAGGAGAAATTGTGACTCGACACACTGGACTATGTATGGCCAACAGTGAAGCATGTTCTTTGCAGGGCTTTTTTTCCAGCCTGCTTTCTGCTCCCTCTCAGTTAAACAAGGAGCACATCTCAGCACATTTAACTGAGCTGAGTGGAGAGAGAGAACTGGTTTAAAAATACTGAAATGCAGGAGTCTTTTTTTTGTAAGGCAGAGCATGTATCAGGTAGGTGTAGAAATAGATCTTGCAGTGCAGAAATAGGTTTTGAATAGCAGAATATCCCAGGCCCTTAAGTTTTGCGTAAAGTTCAAAGAAATCCTTCCAGAAAGCCAAGTCAGAATTTAGCCAGGTCATTCTGTTCCCATTTGTCTCTCTAAAGTCTAGGAAGTAAGAAGTTTTATCAGCAGTCCTCCAGAGCTCAGAAAATTTTGCTCAATTCTGGGTGTAATTTGCCAGTGTAGAGAACAGATATGGATCTGAAAATAGTGAGATGAGGCTCAGAAAGTTCCCTTTTACTAAGCTCACAACTCTGTATTTTGAATTCTGACCAAAGCCCAGGGTGAAAGTTGTAAACAGAATAAGGACAATGTTGCTATGATCTTAACAGTTTGGAAAAAAAAAAAAAAAAACCAGTACATTTTCTGTTTACTTGAAATGTCCTGCCCTTGTTCATAAAATGGAACTTTTATGTGTAAATTGTAATTTCTAATAGAAATAAAATACGTTACACAGTGTATTTTAAATTAAGTGCTAGCACATGAGAGAATATGTCATCATAATGATATTTCTGATCTGTTACCCTAGCACATGAATACTGTGCAACTGTAACTGGTTAGGTACAACCAGAACCAGTTAGTTAGTTACTTAACCTAAAGTTCCCTTTAATTGTTTTAAGTTATTACTGGAAGGTAATAGTACAAATCTGAAGACCCATTCCAGTTTCTGAAACTGATCTTTTTAGGGAAGTATTACCAGGGCTGGAAGTGCATTCTACCTGGGAAAATGGTAAACCATCTTGCCTTCCATTGCAGCTGTCCAGATGTGAACAGAAAGGTCCCACTGGTGTGCTGGAGGCAGAACAAACCGTGACTCTGCTGTCTTCAGTATATGCCATCTGGCTTTTGAAGCTCCTTGCAAAGGGCAGAGGACCATGTGAGCTACTGCTTATTAGAATCCTGTCCCTTTAAATTCCAGTTGTATCAGATGAAAAATTAGTATGTGAAAACACCTTCAGTCCTGGAAGAAGAGTTTGAGTGGTTATGCTGTATTTTAAAATAACTTATTTTCCCCCCACTGTGATTTATTGAATAAAAATAGCCAATATTTTAAAGCTCTCTCTTCTGGGAGAGTCCCATGCAATCTCATTCCTTTTCATCCTCTCTTTTCTATATTCAGTGCTTGGTAGTTACACTTTTCTTATCAAAATTCTGGACAGCTAACGGATAGATTACTTTCATTGGAATCGGTGGCTGAAATTATTACACCAAGGTCATTAGGTTAATTTCCTATCTTTGTAAAACAGCATATAATTTTAAATCCAAAATTATCTAAAGTGGATAAAGATGTGGAAAAAATGAACTGATATAATGATGCATAAAATCTCCCATCAGTGAGTATTTCACATCTGCCACTTAAGGATGAACAAGATTGTGGTGTTTATAACAAATGCCACCTTTTTCATGGAGAATCTCACTGTAATTAAAAGCCAGAAGTGAGCGTTGATCCATCCACACGTTGCCATCACTCGTTGCCTACCAGTTGTTATTTCTGATGTTACCGTTCAATTGTCTTGGCTCCCCCTTGATTGTGAATCTGTTCACATTACAATTTAACCTTGCAACATTCTAATTTTAACACTGCCACGCTACAAAATAGACAGACAGACAGACTAGACTCTGTTTTCAAAAGATTATTTTCATTGCCCAGTTTTATTTTGGGGGGGGGAGAATGAGAACTCCTCTTTTGTGAAAGGCGGGCAGCTAATGGACATCTTACAGTCTATCCAGAAATGGAGGTATCCTAAATCACAGGTTACTTTGGAAAACACAGGCCATTATGGCTGAAATGAAACATAGGTAAAATCCTGGCAAAATTGACTTCATTGTCATGGAAGTCAGTGAAAGCCTTTCCATTGATTTAGGTGGAACTGTCATTAAACTCTGGGGTTTATATAGAAGGTTGAGAGCTTTTACTTTTTTCACATGCAGTCATATGCACCCTTTCTATTCCCTTTTCTTTTCTAAATGTTCTGGGCTGGAAAGGAGCCACTTAAGAGCTCACAACCTCTGGGAAAGACCCCGTGCCAGCAGCGGAGGAGCGTTGCTCGGTGCAGGCCAAGCATGGCTGTGTGCATCAGCCGGGGGCTGGAGCTCCCAAACGAGAGGGTGTTTCACTTGACAGGGCTGCAGGAGAAAACCCCAGCTGGGTTTCAACAGGTTTCAACTCCCAGCGTTCAAAGAAGTTTCAGACATATGTAGTGATGTTTTTGAGTTCAGTGCAAGAGATTTTCCATAAGATGGTGGGCAGCCTGCGTTTGTGGAAGTTCATTGTTATAGCAGCTTAAAACAACACCTTGGATATCAGCAGAATGGAGTTAGTCTGCAGTGATCAAAGCCATAGCAATACGCAGAGTAAATTGCTTCTGACTTGTAAACATGTTTGTTTCCAGGGACAGATAGTAGTTTTGCCCTTTCCCTGTGTGGTCTGAGGAGCCGGGAGCAGTGTCAGGCCTGTCTTCTTGATCCTGAGGGAGATTGCCCAAGCGCCTCCAAGCAATGGAGCAAGTACTATTGTGTTTTACAGTGGACGTCCTTAAGGGAGAAGCAGGGCTTGTACTAGGATGCTGTGTTTTCAAAATAAAATTTGCAGTGTTTGTTCCAGCCAAGAGAAATTTGCCACAATATTTTTCTCCAGTGCTCATAGTAACTCTGGCCAGGAGCCCTCAAATGCAAATGTCCCTAAGTGTCTGCTCTTCATCCTTCAGGGCAAACCTTCGGCTCAGCCCCTGAAAAAAAACTAAAACCTTTTTTTTAAGGAACAAACATTTACTTTCCCACATGATTATCTGCCTGGAATACAAGAGAACACTTCACTGAGAAATAAGAAAAAAAAAGGATCCGTTTCTTTTTTTAAAGACACCCTGTAAAAAAGATGAGACATATACACTAAAGTCTCTTTCTTTCCAAATCTGTTTTTGTCCTCATAAATAGCAGCATAAACTGATGCACTTGCTGAATTTTGCATTTGTTGCAGATAGATTCATGACTTCAAGTAAAACACCTTTGTAGCAGGACAGAAATAGTCCTGCCTGGAATGACAGAAAATCTGTGCAGCAATCTTTTTCATGGATAGGGATATACCAGGAAAAAATTACTCTGAGTAGCTGTTGCCTGTGGGAAGCTTAAAAAGTTTAATTTTAAAAGGTTATCTATCCCATATACATTCAGGTGTTACCTGTTTTGCAGTCAGTGTTTGCAATACTAGGGAAACAAATATAAAACAAACTTGATTTTATCCTGGCATAACCAAATGTGTGCAGTTATGATCTCTGTTTGTTTGGTGTGCATGAGGAGAATGGGAACATCTTTTCTGTGGACATTTGAGAGAGTATTGTACTGGGTTCTTTTCTAATCCTTTGTCATATACAAAACAGAGAAGTCAGAACAAAGATTACAGATATCATTATTCGAGTCTGATAAAGGTGCCTTTTTAAAAACAAACAAAACTAAAAATAATAATAATTAAAAAACCAACCAACCAAACGAAAAAACCACAACAAAAGCCCACAACAAATTAGTACCTGGCTTTTCTGTTGAGATTTTAGAGGTGAACAGAAAGCATTCGCATGTGAAGCACTGATACTCTTCTCCATTAGAGTCGCTCATGTAAAACTGTTCCAGGATCTGAGTTTTTGGCACTGTTCAAGAATTAAGCTGATGTCATGAACTGTTGCTGACAGATGCAGCAACTTCCAGGGGCTTAAAAATGTTGATTCTCCAACTCTTTTTTTTTTTTTTGAAGTGCATTAGTTTATCATTTTGTGTGTATATATTTCTACGGTTTTATAAATTTATAGTCTTACAAAATCCTAAAGCTTTTTAATCATTTTAGTCTCCTCCTGAAGTCAGTGACACCATTTCAGTCAGTACAATTTCAACAGCTTATTCCAAAATGATCTGCTGAAATGTAGCTATTTGTGTCTCAACCTTGAGTATTTTTCTTATATAGCTAGCATGATTATCAAAAATGCATATTGATTTTCCTCCTAATATGAGATCTTAGATGAAAATAAAGTTTAAAGGGATCCTTTTATGGGGTTTTTGCCCTCCTTATTTTGACCTTATCAGTGCTTCAAGTTATTTATAGTTCCATGGCTGCTATCTTAAAATCTTCACAGTCAGACTGACTCTATCAGAAAGTATTTGATAGACTTCCAGGTTTGCTCCTACTTTGGAGTAGGATCTGCTCCGCCCTGGCTCCTTCTGGACCAGGGTCTGCTCCACTTTGGCTTCTCGTGGGCCCTTCAGGGCTTCTGCTCTGGGAAGCCCTGCTGACATAGCCAGCTCATAGGACTGATACACAAAGGCAACCTCCAGAAGCGCTACCCTGTAGTATTTTCCTACTTCACTCAAATGTCTGTCATGTTTTGCTTTAGATGGCACCACCTTAAATAGCCTGTTGCTGATATAGTGAGGAATGACTGGCACCTGGTACAAACAAATCTTCTGGCATTGGAGATTGTCAGTGGAAATCCTTTCAGTGCTTCTCTGTAGCTGCAGAAAAATGAGGTGTATGCAAAAAAACACCACCAAAAGGCCTTTCTTTGCCAAATATTTCAACACTTTACAGCATGTAAGTCTGTTCCAAGCAAAGGTTTTTGTCCTCCCTGGCTGCTGTACAAATAGGATTGAATGGTAAAGTTGTAAATAAAATAAGTAAAATGAAGCTGTAAGCAAGTGGAGAAAAATACTGTCTCTTTGAAGTCCCCTTTTCAACTCATTTGTATTGTAAACCCACACCTCCACAGGCTTGCTTAGAACCAGGCCTGCAGCTAAATATTTACCCAACAGATTTTGTTAAATCTGTTTCATTGCCTCTGGAAATGAGTTCACACCTCTGATTCCTGAGTACCCTTTGCCTCTGGGCATCCGTAGTGAAATGAAGGTATTAGAAGAGCTGAAACAGAGTTGAGTTAACTAATGACTTGAGTCGGTAAGCAGTGGATGAAGAAGACAGAATGTTCCTTTGTCTCTCTGGGGTTTGGAAATGAAACTTAGGGAGATGAAAAGCTGAGCTGGACGAGGGTGTTTCAGGTCCTTCAGATGATGCTTGTGAAGGATTTTCAGTTGTGATGTTGGGCTTCCTACACCCTGCAGATCAGTCCCAGCCCTTCCAAAGTTGGTTCTCCTGGATACAGAGAAGTGTGCATGCAGCAGCGGGAGAGGTGAAGAGGATAGGCAAGCTCTTCTGTGGGAAATAGGAGAGGTTACTGCAGAGGATTCATGTAATTCTTTTGCTCTTGCAGCCCAATTTGCAGTGCCCCTGCAGTAACCACGAACACACTGGCAGCTCTGGCTGGGGTGCAGCTTCTGGGCTTCTGTGGTACGTAGTTATGAGCAGTCAGTACCTGATTCTGAAAGTATCCGTACAGTGTTCTATGTGCTTGGAACAAAAGCATTTCACATAAAAATTAGCTTGTAAAAGTTTGCATTGGTACTCTCTTACAAGTGTTAAGAGGAGTGGCTGAGGGACCTGGGGTTGTTTAGCCAGAGAAAAGGAGGCTCAGGGGAGACTTTCTGGCTCTCTGCAACTACCTGAGAGGAGGTTGTAGTGAGGTGGGGGTCGGTCTGTTCTCCCAAGTAATAAGTGATAGGACAAGAGGAAATGGTCTCAAGTTGCACCAGGGGAGGATTAGGTTGGATGGAAAAATTTCTTCACTGAAAGGATTGTCAAGCCCTAGAACAGGCTGCCCAGGGAAGTGGTAGAATCACCATCCCTGGAGGTATTTAAAAGATGTATAGATGTGGCACTGGGGACATGGTTTAGTGGTGGTCTTGACAGTACTGGGTTAATGGTTGGACTTAATGATCTTAAAGGTCTTTTCCAGCCTAAACAATTCTATGATTCCATGCCTTGCAAGCTGCTGGAGACCTTAATGCCCCATGCTTTTCTGTTTTCACAATGACCAGCCATTCCTTTTCCACCAGCTGTAAAACTTTGTCATAGCTGATGGCTGCTGTTTCTTGGTGACTGGTCTTTGTGAAATACCTGTGTAAGTGTGACGGGTCTTGGGAACAGCACCTTCACAGCTGCGAGTGTAGGGATTGGGCTTCCTCCGTAGAGTGGTTCTCCTAGAACTGCTGTGTTGTGTGATCTCTAAAAAAACCTCCTACTGAATGTAATTGTGACATAGGGACAAGAAAGTCCTTATTCAGTCATTGAATAGCCTCACTGAAGTTCATAGCTGTTCTCCCAGAGTAAGAAACTATCCTTCGCAGGTGAAAATGTTGTCATGAGAGCATTCATTCTTCTTGGCAAGGGGAGACACACGGCGTGGAAAGCATTCTTCTTCCTTCACGGCTTCATGTGTGCATTCCCATGTAAGTGGTTGTTTTGTACAGAATGTGTGTAGGTTAATAGACCTCAGCAGAAACAGAAGGAAAATGAGATCTTTGCAAAGGAAGGAAACACTGGAAAATTGTTTACTCTTTTGAGAGAAGCACATACAGAGTTACAGTGCTGTTTGACTGTGTCTTGACTGTTTTGGCACCTCTTGTAATGTGACGTTCATGTTACAAAAGTAATTTTTCCACAGAAGTCGCTGCATTCTATGCCTCCTAGAGCAATTCTTGAGTAGGACTGTGTCTTCTGTCTTGACTACCCTTAGATGAGTGTTTCTAAGAAGGTATCTATTTCATTTTACATGAACAGAAATCTCTTCTAACAACTGATGGGGGATTTCAAAGTACCTCAGGAATGTTTGCGACCCTAGCTGCGAGTTTGATTAGCTGTGTTTCTTCTGGGCTTTCCTCTACTCCCTTTGGCTTTCCTCACATTCCCTCCTCACCATGGGAGAGGTAGATTTAGGACACTGACATTTCTCCAGACGAAAGTGTGCTTGCAAGCATATTTCTACCAGTTGAAATGTTTATGCTGCATCGGAGGGATTTTTATAACCTAAATGTTCTTTTACAATATAATTAATACTGTTTCATTAAAATGTTCCTCTTCTAGAGTATTTTGCATATACAACAGTAACTCAAGTCTAGCAGGGTCCAACCAGAGTTAGAGGTAATGTGCATATCTGAGAGGAAAGAGCAGGGTCAGTGAATCATGTGGAGCAGCCTGTTTCTGCCCTGTCCGTTCACGAACATCACCAGCCATTATCTTTGCATTCAATATTTCAAGCATTAGCATTTGGTTCTGGCTTAGTGTATGAGACTATTTGCTAGGTAATTATATTGTATTTCATTTTCTTCTGTACATGATTGTAATAATGATAACCCCTAATAAAATAATGTCAGATTTTAATTAGGTTAAAAGTAATTTGGTATATTAGGGTTTTTATTTGAGAAAATAGACTAGCCAATAGTGCGTATCAAGCTGTCCATTTTTTTTTGTTTGCATTTGCTTTCATTTCCTGTCATCCTTTACCTGTTGAAATAAGGGTGTGTTTTTTCCCTTTAATTGTTTTAAGTTATTACAGCCCTTCACAGCCTTATGTCTAACATTTTGATGTTATAGTGAGGATGTAAGATGCCTGGCTTAAATGGATAATATTGCAAAAATTCCCATTCCTAATAAATAACTGCACTGTTTTAATCACTGAGAGGAATTAAGTAATGTGAAAGAATACGGTAATATTGTACAAGAGTAGTCCAGCAATGGGAGACCTAAATTTGCATTAAAGACAGTTTTGCAGCTGAAAACTTACACTAACCTTCTGTGGTGGGATACTGGATGAATAACCAATGGTGGATGAACTCACATAAAATGTAATTCTCTTTGCAATTCACTTTTTACAAGAGTTTCCTGAACAGCATCTCAACATGCATCCAAATAATGAAGAGGAGACGGATGAAAGGGGGAAAGAGTCTTGTGTTTCTTACACCCTTTTCCTTAATTCTTTAATTCCTTTTACTCCTCAAATGACCTCATCACTCTGTAAACTTCCACATCATATGTGGAGGGGGTGTGTTCTCTGTTAGATACATCTGTGCAAGTGACTAAAGGTTATCTGGCATTGGGAAATATTCTGACTCCTCCTTGAAGTGCCATTTCCAAGTACATTCCGTTTTATACACACTGTTTGTGGGCTGTCCTTTTTTGTTAGGACTAAATAGAAAAATCTTTGAGCCTGGTTCAGCAGTATGGGCCTCTTCAGCTAAGTACTTGGTCAGCACAATGGAATTCAAGCATATGCTTTGAGTCCAGTGTGTGTATAAAGGCTTTGCAGAATAAGGACAGATTAAAGAAAGCTTTCGATAAACTGGAGCCCCTCTAGAGGAGTCTGCCTTTTGAGTTTGCCTTTTGTATGAGTTCACCATTAGAAGACTCAGAAATGTTTGTATTGGCCTGTTATTTCTTCTCACTTTATTTTTACAAATTTAAGCATCTCACTGCTTGGCTTTTTTTTTCTTCTGTTTCTTCTGTTATCACATGGTACCACCAGCCTACCTGTTCTGTTTCGTTGGTTATAATGACTGTGTTGCTGTACTGCTTGTGTGGTTACTCATGGGTATACAGGCAGGCAGTTGTGGAATGAGAATATGCAGACACTGATTTGAATCATTCTGTCTTTGGGTTAGTTAGTGTTTTAACTGAATATCTTGAGGACTGAACTATTACAGCTAAGGCTGCCAAGTGAAGTCTTTTTAACAATGCATGTGGAACTTGTTTTCCCACCTGAAACTTAGATGTGTGATCTTTCAGTGGGATCTCATGCTTAAAAACAGAATGAAAAGGAATAGGTTGGCATCTGCCTTAAAAGAATCTTTCAGCTAAATGCAGCCACCAAAATGATCAAGTTGTTACCATTTTTACCCAAGTCATCAGGCCAGTCACAGAAGGGATATAGCTAGGTAAAGAAAAGATAAATACTCCTATTTCCTTATTTCCTGACTACAGCTAGTTGCTAAAAATGCCTTCTTCAGGTATTAATTAGATCAGCCTGTAGGCTGCTCTTACTTGCATTAAGGATCTGATTTCTTTCTGCTTGAGATTCATACAGACTCAGTAATCAAGGCTTTTTTTGTCTCAGAAGGTATACTTAACCCAAATATGCTCATAAATTCCTTAATTCCCATGCTAGGGCTATTTTTCTGTCCCAGTGCCTGCTCTCACTGAATTTCAAGACAAATTAACAGCTACCAGTACAAAAGAATGTATGTGAACAATTTAATCAATGCCTCATCATTCTTTCATTTGTAATTTATTTTCCACCTTTCCCCCAGTTAGATCTGGAAAGACTTGGATTTCCATGGGAATGTTTTTAAGAATCTTGTATTTAGCTATGTTGCTTAGATATAATTCAGACTATGTTCTCATAAATCTATTTCTTATAATATTTCTGAAAATTAAAAACTGAAAAAAGGCCAAAAGGGTCTATTTCAGGCATAAAGATGAAAAAGTTTAAATTCTTCTTGATTGTCAGTTGAATAATGGAAAACTCTTCTTAGCTGATAAGGTTTTTCAACTTCTCTGAATCAATGGCCATTCAATTAATTGTTTGGATGCCAAAACTTTTGTTCAGGTAAAGTGGCAAAAGCCAACAGCCTCTCTATTAACTAATTTGTTTCACTACCCAACAATACTTAATTTTAGTGAAAGATTTTCACAGTACACACAAAAAACCTTGATAATTTCAACTGCCTAGGAGTGTATCTTCTCGCAGGGCTCCCGTTTGGTTTATTGAGATGCGTTTATAAATGTAAGGAGATGAAAGTACCTACTGTCCTACAGCAAATAATCATCTAATCCCTGTTTACAAAAACTGACAACTTGTATTATTAAAATTGACAGAAGCCAGGAAATGCTTTCCAACACAATTGTATCACTGACAGCTTACTCAAATGATTTGAGTTTAATTATGGCAGCACAAGAACTAAAAGATCCTTTTGACTAAGTAGGAGTTTAATTATATGTGAAATCCTGCAACTGCCTTTGTGTCTCTAGAATGGCAAATGAAAAGACCTGAGTGAAGACCAGAGTACCAGGGTATCAGTTACGTGCTTCCTGTAATAAATTCCTTATAACTTTTTATCCCTTGCATTTCATTACGGTTTTCCCTATGAATTATTCCTTCCTCACCCAACTGAAAGAAGAATTGCAAATTTGAGTGTTTAAAGGTGATCAATACTTTATTGATCTCATGTTTCTGAAAAATAGTTTAAAAAAACCCCCATATATTGAAGAAAAAACTACAGTCTGAGTGAAATCCATCTCTGTGATGAGGGCATGGCAAAACTCCATTAAAAGATTAAGACATCAGACAAGCAGATTTGGCATTGTATATCAACTTTTGTGTCTGAGTTTTGGGGTTATCTTCTTTTTCTGGAGTGTGTTTTGAAGGTAAGGAAAAAAAAAAGAAATTACTGTTAGCAGAGGTTATTTCCAACTACCCATCAGCTGAACTAAGGCTTTGGAACACCATACGTGTGTGTAAAGGAAATCAATATCTGCTTTATTTGTTTTAAAATATTTAATAAACCTTAGACAAAATATAATTATAAAATAGCATTTGACTTCAACTTTGAACAGCTGTATTTAAATCTCTACCAGTTAGCTAAAATCAATCCCTACTGTTTATCAGAAGTGATGGAAATGAAGGACTGAAGAAAAATTTCTTGGATCAACCAAAATTATTTTATTGGCTAGCTTTATACTGTCAAAGGGTGAAAACATATTTTAAACTCTGAATGTTTGTTTTCTTTCCACGTTTTGTCCAATAGAGTAGTTTCTTGTAGTGTCAAGAATGCTGACTCTAAAAGAATATGGTTGGAAAAATATATTTAAGCAAGTCTTCCAGGACAGTTTTGTAAAGTTTCACTGATGTACTGGAAGTCTCAACTACTGGTTTTCTTACGTCTGTCATGTCTGCAGTAGTAAGATTCTCTAAAAGAAGTCCTCCTTTGTGTTCAGAAAAAAAAGCTGAATATTATACTCCACAAGCACCCCTAAAAGCAGAAAATCAAAAGATTGTGGGAAATATTGTGGCCTAGTTAATAACATTTTGAATTCCTAAATTGGATAATGCCTAGTGTGCATGGAGAATGCCTGGTCGTTCCTTTGCTCCCCGAAGCCAAACGGTCCCAGCATCCTCTTTTAAAGTTCTGATTCTGTAACAGGCTATTAGTCTATTTTGACTCTAATGTTTTCTGTTTTCAGATTGCCCTTTTTTTCTTCGGTGATGAACCCCTTCATAATTTGATTTTTAGACCCCACAGATCAGATTTGCATAGCGTTCAGACTTCCTTGAAGACTGAGTGTTATGAAAATGAGTTGCAGTGGGTATCTTATCCGGCATTTCTGACAGTCTCATGCTAAGGATACAGAGCTCCCAAAAGGGGAACTGATGAAAAATCTACTGGAAAATTCTTTCTTAAAATCAAAAGACAATTTTTTTTTTCTCTAAAGGAATCAATCAAGAGATAATTTATTCTTTTTGTTTGTTTGTTTGTAATATTAAAATTGAAAAATATGACAAAAATAAGAAGCAGACTTGCTGAGGCTCATATTGGAGATGAGCTTAGCAACAGCTTTTATTTTCCTTCTTCACTGTAAAAAGCTCATCTAGATAAAATACAAACAAGCATTGTAAGTGCAATGCAATTATACCTAGCCTCAGGAAAGAGCGCTGAAAAATGTTATTGTAGTGCCAAAGATTAGTCCTGGAATGTAAAGCTGAGAGAAACCTATTAGGGACCTGCTTCATTAAAAGATTTGGAACAAGACATTCAGTAGGCACCAATAAATCCATTAAAGGGAAGGGGGCTCTGAACCAGTCTTTCACATTTCTTGTTATTAACTGCAAGGATTGCTGAATTTGGTGACTTTACAAATACGGTTTTAGTATTGTCCCTTTTAACTCTCTGTTCTCCAGTCCAAATTCTCTTTGAAATAAGCAGCCATAGCTCTGCTCTACTTAGCTGAGCAGCATCTGCCTACCAAGGCTGAATCTGGAGAAAATGGGAGAAGAGGTAAAATCTATGGAAGCTCTTCTCTCTCATATTGCTTTGAATCCTCCATGAACAGCACTCCAAACCTAGCTGTTGACCACAGCTTTTGAGTTCCTTATCTCTGAGCTAGACCCTAGCAGGCTTTTTCATAAATCAGAATTTCTGATGCTGGTAAATCCCAAACAGAAAGAGCAGTTTGTTTTGTATGCAGCACATTTTGATTAAACTATCCTGAGCAATGGCAGACACGAAGTCTGTGCTGCTGAAAAATGTTACTGCTGTCTGCTCAAAGCTGGGTTTAAATATTGACCAGCTGCATAGAAAATAGCATCTGATTTGTCAACAGCATGAAAAATAGACACTGAGGAACGAGCACATTTATCTGCATCCTAATGCTTCCAAATCCCAGAGATACCAAAGCAAATATTGAACATTTGACTTTTCATTCAAGAAATGTCTGTTTATAGCAAGAGTTGAAGATTTCCTCACTAGGGAGCCACACATTGCTCAGGTAAAGGGTGCTTGAGCCTGGCTGGTATTTTCTACCGAACAGTGGTACTCTTTCCAAAAGTGATCTCGAGAGCTTCACTGTTGGTTTTGCTGGTCTTCTGGAGCAAACCTTCTGTCTAGAAGTTGCATCCCAGATCAATCCCAAGTGCTTCAGAGCTGCATCAGGCACGAGTGGACAAGTCTTGGACAAACACAAGTGTTTCTCTCTTTCCCCTGTGCCTGATGTGCTGGAAAAAACAACTTTTATCCAGCCTAAACAACCATTAGGAATGTCACTGGTCAGGATTCGAAGCCTCTTTTGTGACACATGTCTGTGTCTCAGCCATCACGTGGGACTTGATAAATTTTTCGTGCCACAATTAATCAATTGCAGTGGATGATTTTCCTCACTGATGTGTGTCCTACCTCCCCAGGGCACTTCATTTGTCATGGACAAATGGGATGGGGATCTGTGGAAGTGTTAATGGTTTGACTTTTCTCAGAGCCGTCAAACTGTGTTGTGAGTCTGTGTGTCAGGTTGGGAATTTTTGACAGTCTCCTGGGAAGTGTATGGAGCTCTCCAGAGGGGTGTTCCTTCTCCAGCTATACAGGCAGTTACTTCTTTTGATGGCTTTTTTTGACCTAGTGATTTAATTGTGGCAAGCGTTGCTTTTGCCATACATAGAGATAGCTCAGGAAATAGAAATCCACTAATTACAAGATGGATGATGTGAAATGGGGGTTAATAAAATACGTTATTTACCCTGTAAATACTAAAACAAGAAAAACATTTATGCGTGAGAGAGATTATTACAGTACACATAAATCAAAAGCATCACAACAGCAAAGGAAAGAAAAATGAGGCATTTAGTTCTTACCTATATTCCCTCCCAGATTTTATAACCAAATAAAGTATATTAAAAAATATAGACCAACTATGCTTCTGATACATGATAAGCATGAGGATGAAATTGTAATCAAAGGCGTTCAAATCTAACGGAATGATTTCTTTATTTACTATTTTCCTTCGAGTGCTACTAAAGTCAAAAGTTTTCAGCTTCAAAAGCTGGTAGAAATGAAGCATTCACAGTATCTTTTTCAGAGGATAGAAACCTTAGCTTGGAATGATTTCTGCTCTGGAATGTCTGTAATATATTGAAGCCTTAATACCTTGCTAATTGGCACCTTACTAATTAGCCCGTGACATGAATTTTAATGAGAGGCACAGTAGGTGTTCTCCCTGCCTACAGTGAAGGAGCTATTTCCTGGGGAAAAATGTGAAGGGAAAAAGATCAATAGAAGACAAATATAATCCAATCGCTACTATGGGAAGAGTGTACCTGAATTAATATTTTTCAAAATTATGTCTCTGATAATTTGTTCTGTTTTGTAAAGTACTTAAAGTTCACTTTGTGATTTCCTCTTTTCACCTGTAGAACAAATTGTACTTTTTTTTTTTCCTGTGACTTGACATGTTATAAGCAAAATGAGAAATATTGGAACATGACTGCAGTCAGTTACTCTCACAGCCAGCCCCAGGGACTGAGCTGAGTGCATCCCAGGCTAATTCCTATCAATGGCAACTCATAAATAACAATATTGATGAAGATCACCTATCATTTTTCTTCTATCAGGAAAACATGCAAGGGATCGAGGGATTGAAGATACCTATCTGAAAATCCTGCCACCGCTCACGTTCTCATTACCTTAATGGCATATATCCTGTTGCAGAGGACTTTAGGATTGTCATTTGGGATGAAGGCAAAATATCTAGCCCAGTGAGAGTCTTAAAAATATAAATACTAAGTTTCTTCACTCTCCAAGGAAGCCTGAGTTTTGTGTGTGTATAAATATAAAGTTATTTGTCAGGCCTGGTAATCCCCATAAGCCCCAGCAGTGAAAAGGGTGATTCAGTTTCAGTAGATAATGGGACATTCTGAAAAATGATGATCAGGTCCAGGGAACATTTTATATAAGGAGATATAAACATCAATAAAAATAAGGGGACGATGAATTGCACAAAAGGGAAAACTGGTTAATGATTTTTACCCCTTTGAAAGGAGGCTTTAGGAAGGGGCTCTCTGGAGGAGGTGGAGGAGCTGCTGTACAATTTACATTATTTGAAAAATAGCTTTTTTTACTTAATTGTGATGGGGAAAATTTTTCTGCATGGCAAATAAGGTCACTGGTGAGCCAGGTTCCAGTGGATGTGCTGTAAATATTTCAAAGCAATAGCTATGGAATGTTTTTATCCGGGAAGCTGTATGAGGGAAGAGAGGATAATGTTGCAGCCTTTTGTTTTCAGGAGAATCTCCTGCAATCACTGTGAGACCAGTGATTATTTCACAAATGTTAGAGAACACTGGTGGAATGAAAACAGCAAATTAATTAATGGTGAAAAATCTGTAAGAATGTGTATACTGTATCAAGAAACTGAAAGAAAATTTTGTCATCATTGTGCCAAAATCTAAATAACCCCATCTCAGACAATTATTATGAACAGTGTGTAGTCTGAAAAACAGTTGCACATTGTAAAATAATTCTGAATACAGAAGTAAGAGAAAATTATGATGGCCTGTGACACACTCTACAAATAATAAAAGTTAATCAAAAATTGTGTTTGCTCTGAAGTATTCACTCAACTGCTCTGCCTGGTAAAAAGTGCTGTCTTTTCAAAGGGCTTTATTAACCCACCCATCCTACAAGATCTGGTCATTTCTCATGGCAGATTTGTCTCCCTCTATGAGTTCAATTAGAAACAGAAAGGAGTGGGGAACTCCAGCTGGCATTAGTGTGATTACATAGGTTTTCATCTTTTATGGGCAGAGGTTTAAAGCTTATCTAGGTACAAAAGATATTAATACTTGCTGTCTAATGAGAATGCAAGTTGGGTCTGGTGTATCTTGAGGTAGATCTTGTTTTTCAGGGAAATGTGAGTCTTCCCTGACACCTCTAAGCCAGCAAGACACCAGCTGCCTTCAGATGAGAGGCTGTGTGGCCACTTCTGTAAAGCACCATACTGAAAGCTGTCATCTCTGCAGAAAAGCAGGATATATTAGCTCAAACTTAATGCCATGCTACACACATCTCTACACTCCCTGCCAAATTAGACCATAAGGGTGAACATGAATATCCCTGCAAACAGGGTGCAGCTGAACCCTGCCTCCCCTTCCTAGTGGGACCTCTACTCCCAGCACAATATGTCCACCATAAACCACAGCACTTTAGCAGAGCCTTTAGCAGTACTCTGAGAATTTGGAATTTGGAAAAGGCAATTATCATGTACTAGCACTTCATTTGAACAATGCATTTTGGAAGGAAAAAAAAACCCCACACAACGAATCACCTCTTACTCAGTCGCCTTTCTTTCTCTCAGTAATAAAAGGCAACTGCTTTTCTATCCAGAGTCTTTTGGTGATGGTAGACTTCAGCACCCAGTGCTTTTATCTCTCCCGTTATATATGTGCGTGGGCTTGCTATGGGATACAGTGGAATGCTTTGGATTTCAGGCCTATGCAAAGCATCTTCTTTATATCCCAGGTGGTCCCATGCTATTTTACGTAGTCTAGTTGAGATAAGGATGTAGGTTACAGTGCAGGTCAGAAGCCCTAACCAGACTTGGCAGGCAGGAAGGGATATTGGTTTGCTAGAGTAATTACCATAGGAAGTGGTGAGGCTGCCACTGGTTTCATTTTTTGAGTGCTACTAAAGATATTTATCTTTGCTCTGAAGGCTTTAGTCTTTTATGGTTTGGATGCTGTCTGTGAAGGGAGCTGTCTCTTTCCTCTATGCTGTATCTAGCAGTAGCTCTTTTCAAAATATTCTGAAGATTTTTATATCTAAAAACTGAAGGAAAATATATTCCTACTTCTGAGCCTTTTACTGGAACTCAGTAACTATCAGGGACATACTGTCTTGAATTTGAAGGAATATTCGGAGTGTATTTGCTTGAGTAAATAAAGGGTATTGTCGTGGAGTAGAGATTTAGTTGCTGTTCTGTTGGTTTTTTGTCTTCTCCACCCAGAATTGGCTAGAAAGGTGTTTTCTAAACTGTAAAATAATATCCAAATCTTTTATGATTTCTTTTCTCTTACATAATTTAAACTGAAGATTCCTTATTTAAGAAAACCTAAAATGAATTTCAGAGCTTGTGTTACGTAAGTCAGCTAGTTACATCAAGCAGAAAAACTGAACATTGCCTTTGGGAGAGAGACAGGGGGAAAATAAATGCTTGAAAGCAGAATCTAGGGAACGGAGGACAATTTGGGGACCAGCTTCTCTGCAAACCATGCCACAGAGAGTCTGGCAAAAGACACTGGATACACGTGGAGAACCAGTCAACCTCAGAGGTTCTGCAGGGTCAAGTATGGATGCTTATGTACATACATTCAGTCTGGGAAGAATGCTCAATATTTTCACATTATTTTTTCTTCCAGAATGATTGAAGATTGTGGGAAAAGAGGAAATACCATGGCAGAAAGAAGGCAGCTGTTTGCAGAAATGCGTAAGTAATTCCTAGAAATGTTTCCCTGTGATAGACCAAGCCAGTTGCAATGCAGTGTCAGTAAAATTTATGCAAGCTTTCCACCTTAAGTAACTGATTTCTTCATTTCACAAATGGTTTAACATCATGAAATCAAAACTACAGGAAAATGGGCTGATTTGACCAAATAGCAGGAGAGAGGGATTTTCTACATTAGATTTTGCAATTGTGTTATTTTAATTGGTGGTTTCTTGAGTTAAAACTGATGCAATGCACAGGTAACAACGAAGAGGGATAAATGTCTCCAAAAGACTACATCTTTTAGCGGGGATAGCTGCAGTGGGTTGACCCCAGACAGCTGCTAAGCACCCACACCACCACTTAATTAGTCCCCAGCCAGTCCCTGGGCAGAGTAAAAGCATGAAAACCTGTGACTTGAGATAAAGACAGTAGGTTGAGTGATGGAAAGAGACCAAAAGAAATGATAATAAAAAACAACAGGTGATGCAAAAGTGGTCACTTGGACCAATGCCCAGTGGACCGATGCTCAGCCAGTCTCAGAGCAATGTCTATCTTGAAAGACAAAACTCCCCACCCTCTTTTTCCCTACCCCAGTTTTATTGTTGAGCATGACAGTATTATGGTATGGACTATCCTTTTTTGCCTGGTGGGGTCATCTGTCCCAGCTGTGTCCCCTCCCAGCCTCTTGCCCACCCCTAGCCAACTCTGGGAGGGGACAGAGTAGGAAACCAAAAGACCTGGCTGCTGTGCAAGCAAAGTTCAGCAATAGCTAAAGCATTGGTGTGTTATCAGCAGTTTTTTAGCCACAGATCTAAAACATAACACCATCCAGGCCGCTATAAAGAAAGGTAACCCCGTCCCAGCCAGATGCAGTACAGGGAGTCATACCCCACTTCAGCACATTTTCTGTAGGCTTTAGTGAAGTTTTGTATTCCCTGCAGAATAGTGTGTTAGGGATGTACTATACTAACAATATTCCTGCAGTTCTCTTGACAGTCATCTCTTATTTCACTTATAAACAAGCCACCATTTCTCAAGGAGATTCTATTATGTATGAAGTTTGAGACTGTCACCTTGTTAGTAGATTTACCTAAGTTCTGTCTGTAAGTACTAAGCTTCCTATTGTTTGTCCCCTGCAACACAGTAAAAAAACTGACAGAGCATCTTCCCCATCTTCTAGGGGAGACTAAGTTGAGCATTACTGGAACTTGAGCAACTGTGCACGCTGAAAGGCCAGGTCTGTGCTGTTGAATTAAATGTGCTTGGGACCCTTCTCCAGCGGTGAGCCCAGGGTTGACCAAATGCTCTACATCTGCATTCCTGAGCTCTCTGAATTGAGGACTTCTCATTCAGATGGCCTACTGAGAATGGTCTTGTCCCATTCCACTGTATCCACTAGCTCTGTTGTGCTCTGTCATTATTTCAGTATCACACAAGGCTTGCTGTTGTAACTTGGACAGTTTTCTTGTGCTCTCTGTACAGTATCTTAGACCAGTGAAGGGAGAGGCTGTTCTTCAGCCAGAAGCAAAAAATAAAAAAAATTAAAAAAAAGTAAATCAAGAAAAAAGGATGATGCATTTGTCCATTATCAGAATGTACTATACTTTTAATTAGAATTAGAGAGAGAACCTGAGCTTGTATCAGCTAAAGTCAATAGCACAACTCCCATCGACTTGAGTTAGCTTGAAATATTCCTAAAATGGAAGATAATTGCTTAAGAATTGCTGTGAGGATTTATTGTTTCTTCCCACACTTTTGAAGGCTGTTTGGCTCTTGAGTTGTTTTAGAAGACTTAAGGAGGTGTTGGGAAGATATACGATTAGTAGTCAGAGGTGGAGGAAGGACTGTATTCCCATACTGTACGCAAATAGTTATTCTCTGCTATTTTTTCTTTCAGATTTTAGAATTTTGACATACTTACTTGAGTCTCGTTTATCTCACATCTATTTCTCTGCCTCCCTTCCTCCTCCTACTACACAAGCACAGAGAAATACGTTCCAGATAGGTAAAAAGAGGGAAAAATATAACATCTTTGTGAAAAATTACGTATGTTTTAGTCAAGGAAATACCCATAGTGTGTACTTTGAGAGTCTCTTGGATTCCTGTGTGGCTAAAGGGTGTGCTGCGCTGAAACAGAAGCTCGTCCTGGCATTGCACACAGGTGCTGTGTGCAATCTCACACAATCCATGTTTAACAAAAGCCATGTGCTCCACACGCCCTACGTGCTGTGGACCATGTGAAGCTTCTTAACATTATCACAGACGTAAGCTTCTGGTAAAGGGTTAAACTCCACAACCCGCCAACATTAGAGGAAGAAAATTCCTAATGTAGAGAGGACTTTGCCAGTGGTTTAGGTTCTTGCAGTCATATCTGCAAGTCTGTGATTAAAACCCGATGATACTTTTAAAGGTGGGTCATGTTCCTGACTGCACAGGGCAGCAAAAAAAAATCCAACTCTTCCTGACGTTTTAAGGAACTTGTTCTGAACAAGGAATAGATGGATTTGATTCTCACTTTAGGTTTGGACCACTATGTAATTTTCTCTGTATTTAAAGAAGTTTAATTTTGTGGTTTTTTAAATTTCTTTTCCTTCAGAAACAGGATCTTTCTAGTTCCATATAATACACCTTTGTGAAATATTATCACAATCAGTATCATCATCTGCAGAGTCCTGTGGTTAAAGCTTAAACTGTGTCTTATATCTCAAAATACACCATTGCATATCACATCAGTAGGCTTGCTTGACATGCTCAGTCTTACCTGACATGCTCAGGTATATCCAGGCATATATGATGAGAGAGTTCCAAATGTACATCACTGTTGTGCCACCAGCACATCCTATCCAGCTAGAAAACAGCAACCAAAGCTTGTGATGTATCCCTTTATTATTTTTGCAAACTGCAAAGAGTGTTACATGAGATGAACATATTGAAAGGAAACAGACTGAAACACTGCCAAGGGTTGAAGGAATCAATAGAATCATAGAATGGTTTGGGTTGGAGGGGATTTTAAAGATCATCTAGTTCCAAACCCCCTGCCATGGGCAGTGACACCTCCCACTAGACCAGGTTGCTCAGAGCCCCATCCAGCCTGGTCTTGGAAGGAAAGGACCCTGGCAATCCTGTAGGCAAGTTATAAATTGAGTCTCATTTGCCATGTTCAGTCCTGAACATCTTCTCGCTTGCTTTTCAGCACCCTGTGTGTAAGTGATGTCACTTCTCTACAGAAGTTATTTTGCCAATGGATTTCTGACTGTGGCAAAATGTGAATCATGATAAAATTAAATAGGGAGTTATCAGCAAAAACACCTGCACTCAAAACAATATCAAAATAATACCATCCACTGTGTGTCTAACTAGCAAAGAAAAAAAGCCTCATTACTGCCTACAAATTTGTTTATTTAGGATTATTAATTAATGTTTATTAATACTGCAACTGAGGAAGCTCCTCGAGCCAGAGTCTCATTTTGCTTTGAATCTTTACATCTTGTTATATAAGGCTGGATTTTCATAAAGGAAAACCAGAAGCTTTTATTAGTAGTTTTCACTAAAGTTATGAGGGGAAAAGGTTAAATTCATTGTACTCATCTATCCTATTGAAAAAGGAAAGACTTAGTATTACAAACATTATCCTCCCCATTACCAGCATAGAAATTTTCCAAAAGCTGTCAGTGAGATACTTATGGAAATAAAAAAACCAAACCTGTATGATATAACAATAGTTTTATGGGGGAAAAAAAAAAAAAAAAAAGAAAAAACTTTCAAGACCTGGTGTTAATTCTTCTAAGAGCAGATTAAGACAAAAGGGAGTAGCTGGGAGCCCTGGGAAAATGGTGCGGGAGAATCCCGTCAGTACAAGAGCAGAGTCTGGGGAGAGGGGAGAGTGTCTTTCCCATTTTCATCTCTCTGGGCAGAGCACATTTGAAAAAATTGTGTCCAAAGAATGGCAGGTTGTTTAAGGAAGTAGGTGAATGATGCTGGTGTGGCCGTATGTGAAAGAGTGCAGCTGAGTGGCCAGGGTAATAATGTCAAGAGGAATCTTGAAGCAAGCGTTCAGGGAGCGTGTGTAGCAGCAGAACTGGGCCATATTCCACTCTGCTTCTCTGACAGCCTGTTTGTACCTTGTTTGGATGTGTTTCTTGTGGACAGTTCCTTAAGAACCTCCACTTCTTGTAACTCGGTACCTTGGTCAACTGAGTAGAACAGGTTTTACTCCTGTTACAGGGCCAACCACAGTGAAAAAGCAAGTACGCAAGAATTTATTTGAACGTGTTTCTGTGAAATGTGTGGTAAAATTAATAAACAATCTTGTATTTCACAGGCCACGTTGTAGCTTTCAGGCAACAAATCTTTACATAAGACATAGCAGCCAAGAAGGAGGATTTAAATGATAATTTTGTTATCTACTTGTTGAGGTTTATGGGAAATGTTATGGGTGGTGCACAGCAGGAGGAGGCCTGAAGACCCTGTGCCAGGTTCTACCCCCATCCTGGTCCCTCTCCGCTGCCCCTGTAAGTGCAGTAGCTCCCAGTCAGTTTATACCCATCTCCTGGACACCTGCTTTGCAAGTGCTGCCAGATCTTCATGTTGGAGCATCCAAGGCCAAAAGATGCATGAAGCAGAGAGCTGACCCTTCGAGGTCTCCGTTGAAGAGAACATACCTCTGCAAAATGGAGAAAGGCCTCACAGCCTTTGCGTTATTTTTGCCCCCTTCTGCAGGCTGCTGTCAGTCTTTTCATTCCCACATTGTATTGTTTCTAATTTGGTTTACTGGCAATGCCTTGTTCTGATCTGGCATGTCAGCCAAAGATATTTGTTATGAGCTTTGTTGTTAAATATTAAAATTAGATGGAGGTTTTCACTGCCATTGGAGCCTGGCCAGTGTGTCTTTTAGCCTGCAGCTTGACCAGATTGTTCTTCAAAGCGACAGTCACAGTGGGCTGACTATTCCTTGCCTTCCTTTACAGAAGTCTTTTAGCACTGTAGCTCCTGCCATTCTTTCTTTCTCCTCACCTCTCTCTACTCTCCCTGCAAAAGAGAGAGCCTTGAAAATTATTAAACAGAGTCAGCTCAAGTATCCTCTTTGTTCTCTGGCATCCCTGCTAGCAAAGATACGCACAGGTCGTATTCCATACAAATGTCACTCTTATTCTGTTCCTCTAGGGGCTCAAGATCTGGATCGCATTCGTTTGTCCACCTACCGAACAGCATGCAAGCTTAGATTCGTTCAGAAGAAATGCAACTGTAAGTATGTCAGTGCTTCTTTCATATACCGTTGTTAGTAGATTTCCACTGCACTCCCCCATCTGTCCTTCGCATCAGCCACAGACGGGACTGTTCGATCCAGCATCATGAAGGACACTAATGAGTGCCCGAGCTGGTTTTAAATATTAACCTGTTAATGTATGGAACAACTCACACATGCCAGTGATTCAGCTGTAGAAGGGCGGGTCATCATGAAGGACACAGTTTTAATTATAATAATATAGTAAGTGCATTAACTGCATTGTCCAGTTTTCTTGTAAAATAACATTTGTGGGTTCCAGCAATGATCACAAGTTAGCTTTTGTAGCAACTCCATAAGAAGAAAAAGTGGTTCTAGTCCTTGTCTCTTTGGGTGGGAGCAAGGTAAGTACAATAGTCAAGTCAGCCCCCTTTTTTTCCACAAGGCTAGCTAGAGACATCTCTTCTAAGAGAGTGAACCTGCTTGTAATCTCTGCATTTGTCTTCCTCTGTCTAGGTTTCATTCTTGAGAATTTTCTCACTTAATTTGTAACTTCTTAAATATTTCTTCTGAGATTCAGTCTTTCTTCCTTTGTAGCTGCAGTTTCTATTAGCACAGTCTAGTGCTATGAACTTTAAAGGGGAAATACATGTAAAATCTGTGATGGTATCCAAAACAGTACATAGAATGGCAGGTTTTGATTTATGTGTTTTACTGAACTTTTCCACACCAGGGTAAAAAAAAAACAAAACAACATCTTAACCAGGGAAACTCTTGGTGGTGGTAGCAGTAGGGAGAGGACTAAGGCAGAGAAAACAGTATTTTTAGGATTCATATCTAAACTGGAACAACAGCTTGGCTACACTTGTGCTACATGCAGTGGTAAATATGTTACAAAATGCTCACTGCAGATCGAGATTAACCACCCTATTTTGGGGGTTATATCTGTCTGCAGTACAGAAATGTTTAGCTTATGCTGTCTGAGCACACTGGTGGGAAAGACTGTGGAAAGTATTTATTGGGTTATTAGCTTTGGAGTTGGTCGTTCAGTCACTTCTGCAGCACATTTCTCATGTTTTTAATACGTGTTTAGCTGAAGTATGAATTGAAAGATTAATATCACATTATAAGCAGGCTGCTAGACACAAAACCCAGGAGGGGTTTAGTACCTGCCCAGCAGCTGGTGTCTCCCATTCAGGACAAAATGTGTTGAAAGACACGATCATGTTGTATTCAGTTGTTTATTTTATTTTTTAAATTTTATGTCTATAGGATTAATTTTTCACATTGTTTTCATGGTAACAGAATACAATAGTCTGAGGTGACAAAGCTATCCAATTAAGTTGACAGTGACAGCAAAGTCATAACACTAATTGCTTTGATAACTGTGTAGAAAGCAAATGAAAAAATGTAAGGGTGCAATAGACATTACTGGGAGTGGCTGGCTAGCTAAAATATTGCTTGTTAAACTTTGTTCCTCTTATTTATTAACTGTGATCTGCTTCTGTGGAACTATTGCTTCTCTTTGTAAAGAACCACTACATGTGGCCTTCAGTTTTGCCAGCTTCTGCCAGGTCAGCCATGGACAGTGCTCATTCTCTGGTTGCATTGATAACCTAGGAGAAGTGATTTACTAGTCTTATACCAATACTGTATCAACGTCTTCTGAAGAAAAAAACAGAGGAGGAACTTAAAGTATCATCCAAGAATTAAGTTCTGTGCAACTTCAGGAATAATGCCTGTTGCTGTGGAATGAGCTGAATTGTGTCTTTTCATCAAATGCAGTTTTCTTCTGCTTGTTTCTGGTAGACTGCTGCTCTCCCAGATGGCTTTCTCTCAGTACTGGGAAAAGAAGTCATTCATTCAAGCAATGATTGTCCAAGACACTGCTTCTAAACATAGGGCCAATGAACCAGGCACTGCCCTGAAATGGTTAATATCAGATTTCCAGTTCATGTCATCTACTATTTCCTTTTTCTTTCCCTACAGAAATTGCCATTATGGACCACACAGTAGAAGGTTCAGGATTAAAAAAAAAAAAAAGATGAGGAAAAAAAAAGATTCTGATTCATTTAGGGGAGAATATAAAAAGAAAAAGCTCAAAGTCAGCTCTGCTTCACTCCCAGTGCATTGTCCCTCCTGTCACTCAAGCCATCCTTGTCGTCTTTCATCTCTGCTCTCCTGCCCCATCCTGGCACACTAGCCCAGACTAGGAAAAAAAATTGCTTGGAAAGAATATATTTAGGGGTTCTTTTAAAGAGCTAATTTAATAAAAATTGCAGGGAGCTGCTCTTGGCTACAGGTTGAAGGTGTATGAAGATGGAAGCAGAGAGCACCTTTGAGTGCCAGAAGGGTCTGTGCCAAGGAAAGCAGAGCAGAGGTTTTATTACTACCATCTTCTTTACCTGAAGATGCCCATTAGCATAGACAGTCACAGGATATCATTTAACAGGCAGTCACACTTATCACAATGTGCTGTTTCTTTCTGTTATTTAATGCAGACATAGCCACAGGTTCATCTACTGGCCACCCTTTGTGATTCTTCCCAGTACAAAAGGGTGTTCTGTTGAAGCCTTCAGCAGCAGGCTGGGTTTTACTGGTGAAGTAGGTAGTGCTCAATGGGCAGAAGTGCCCTGGTACTCTAAGAGCCTTTCTCTTTTGCAGCATTTCTCCTGGAACTAATTAAACTATCTGGCTAAAGATTATAGGGGCGGTGACAGTTTACAACCATTTAACAGAATGCCACTACATATGGCACCCTTCTAACACTGTTGATCAAATTAATTGCTCCTTGGAACTACTTTGTTTTCACAAGAGGAGGACTACTTCACTTAGGAAACAGTCTTCAAAATTGTAAATTTATGGTTTTCTGGTAATTCTGTAAAACTTTGGGAAAACTGTTATGCATGTGAAAAGTATTCCTTTTATAAATATCTCTCAGAGCATTTAAACCAACAGGCACTTTAAATAAAATGAGCAAAGTGAGAAACATCAGTATTGGTCATTGCAATTATTTGTCAAACAGGGTAGAATTGAATCCAGTTGAGCCTCGTTCTTCAGAGAAGCAAGAAATTCTTCTTAAGAAGAAATATTTAAGTAGATAGTTATCTTTTAAAGAAAATTTCCAACTAATTTAAGCACTCCCCTTTTTCTTTGTTAATGGTACAAATAAATAACAATAACTTGTATAATTTTTTTTGGCATACCTCTGAATCTCCTATGTGCCCAAAGGTGGGATGCAATATGTGACAAAATCCCCAAATTGAGACCCACAAAATTCTACATGCAGGAGTCCTAAAGGCTGAGAAGCTTTGTTAGTGCACCATGAATATAAACTCATTTTATGCGTCTCCGTTTCTGCTGACGAATTCTAAAATTTAAAGTAATGAAAAGACAAACTGTAGATAATGTAGGTAATTTTGAGGGTGTGGTGGGTAAAGAAAGAGATGTTCACAGGCTGCTTGCTTAGTACTTTGCAGAATTCCTTTAGCAATAGAACTGTTGCAATAGCACTGGTCTTCTCTTATTCATAAATACTAACACACTATAGAGATAACTTTTCTGCAAGAAAAATGAAAATCAAAGAAATACTAAAGAAACCTTGAGAAAGATTTTGAGATTTTGGCATGAATAATTCCAAATGAATACCGAGAGTCTTGGGACATGTGGACCCTGGAGAGAACAGTGCTGCTGGTTGCACCATCTTCAGATTTCAGAATGTACAGCAGGAGTGTGTGAGCTGACTTGTGGCTGCTCTACTGGATCATGGTGTTGTATATAGTCTCAGAAATAGCAACAGTGTAATCATTTGAGGTTAAATTTCATTATTTGGAATAATAAAAGCAGATAGGAAGCAGGTGCAGAAACCTGATCAACCATGCTACATGTTTATTCAGGCCTGTACTGTACAAAATGTACAAAATGTGAATAGCTGACTTTCTTTCAACATCTAAAATTTCTAAATGTGCGTTAAATCTGACCCTAAATAGTGCACACTGCAAGAATCAGGGAGGGAGATGTTAAGAATACAGGTGAGCACCGTGAGGTCTGCAACAGTCACAGAGCTTGAAAACTGCAAACCAGCGTTGCTCTGGCAAAGTCAAACGTTAGAGTATCAGACATCCTTCACTTCACCTCCAGTGCAGCAGAGCAGGTTTTGGAGCCTCTGATGCACATTCTCACCATACAGACTCCCACTCAGCTCCCCTTACTGCTGGGAAAATGCTGTCTTGACAGGGTTGATTTACAGCTGTTTACCCACAGCATTCAGGCACAGAAGCCTAATAGGCTTTCCTAAAACAAGGCATGAAGGATCAGTGTCAGCAGTTACATGTATCTCTCAACTGTTACCAGTATTCAGGAACCACCAAAAAGCACAATTTGTGGCCATCCCCAGTGATTGTTGTGCAGTTGGTTTAGTTTAATATTTGATTTTCAGTGAATTTATTAATACCCAATTGTTTATGCAGGAAAAATAAGATGAAGTGTCATGTTCACATGCAAATTCCCTCTGGGCTATGGTGGCAGCAGGAGTAGAACATAACAACTTATCATAATCAAAACAATTATACAATTAATCGTCAGTCACTAATACAGAACTGTACAGCTGGAAAACTACTGCTGTCCTTGATGAACTTTCCTGAATGTGTTGTGACTTTATTCTATGACTCTGGCTGCAAAAAGCAGATTTTGCTGATTTCCCTAGATTGGAATAAATCACAGGCAGCTGAAAGCTAGAATCCAAAGCCATGTTGGTGATAGGAATATGAGGCTTAATTAATGCAGAGAAAAAGGGAGTTTGTTTCTCTGGCAGATCATTACTAATCCCAACACCTTAGGGTTTCAGTGTCTTTGTTTCTCCCTCCAATATTCTTCTGTGTGAGATTTTTTGCATCGTTTTGTTGTTTCCAAGTCATAGTATAGTTGTTGCAATATATGCAGTGCAGCTGCCATGACTGTGATGGGAGACCTTGTGAATGTCCAAGGCAGTCTGCATCACCCTGCTCTTCCTCCTACCTAAGGAGGGCTTAATTAGTCACAGTTGAGGCATGTCAGAAGTCAGCTTAATTTCCATACATGCTATTGGGTGCCTTTCTGATCTTATCTGTCTTTCTACATTTGTTTTAAGTTAGAATAATTTCTCACCCTCTTGATATATAATATTTTCCCACTGAAAATGAACAACACTTATTGTAGACACACCATTTTTAGATGCTTTTCTTAAAGTTGGTTCTTTTACATCCTGCAATGGTACAGCAAGCTGCTGAAACTGGTTTTGTCCTAGAAAGTGAAAATTTGGGTATCAAATGACAACAGGCTGTGTGAGCTACTGGCCTCTGTCAGGATAACAAGTACTTTTTAAAATTCAATTAAACATAAATAAAATTAGTAGGGTTTGTTTGGGCTTTTTTTCCCTATACTGGGCTGACATTTAAAATATCATTTTATCCCATCCCATTCTTCATGCCATTCACCACAAAATTAAAAGTTTTACTTTATGGTACTTGTAGTAAAAGGAAAGGATATGAAAGTCTTGATTCCACACTGGAAATGGTGCTGTGAACTCTGAGTTATTCAGTGGCTGAAGAAGTCACCAGGAAATCCAGGTTCAATAGTCTTTTCTGCATGACAGAACAAGTGCTGCTCTTACATACCAAAACAAGCTCCCTACACAAAAAGCTGGAGGATTTCAGAAGTGTTCCAGTCTGTCCTGTTGGTATTTAACCACCAAATCTTTCATCTCTATATCTTAATTGGTTTAGGAAGTGAAAACTGCTTTTCTTTACTTCAACAAGACCCCTTGCCACCGCAGTATAAAGCCATTCTTTCTCTGACTCAGCGAGTATTTATTTTCTCTGAAGTGAGACAGAATGCATGAGCAGTGCTCAGTGGTGGTATCCTTGGTGTGCTAGAATCCCATGAAGATCCCTGCCAGGGCAGGAGGCATTCATTCTCAGTATCCTGCCTTTTACTCCTCAAGGACTGTATACCCTGTGCAATTTTGTGCTCGCCCTTCATTCTTTTCTTCTCAGGATGACCATCAGAAAGAGAGGCACCAAACTATCACAATTACAGAACTGTTTAGACTAAATAACTTAATCCTTCATCACTGTAGGCTTCCATGGTTAGTGCTCTGTTCTTCTTGGTTTTTATAATGTTTTTTATTCAATCTTGGAAGCAATAAAGCGCAAGATAGATTCAAGCTGGGTCAGAGAGCAATCAAACTGAATGACAAGCAGTGCTGCCTATTTGAGAAGTGCAAAGGGTCTGCTTGGCTGCAATCAGAAACATTATTTCCTGGGAAAACAGTCTGCCTCTTGAAATTGTGATCGTGGCATTCTCATATTTGTCTAAACCCTCAGTGATCAGTCTTCTATGATATTTGCTCTAAAATCCTATAATTTGGGAAAAAAGCCACCATTTTGAGTTCCTCTTTTATTCTTCTCTGTTGACCGTCTTAGCTATTCTGTGATCTGCCTATTATTATTACATAAAGATAGAGGCTGGAAATATTAGTTGTGTTCTTTGTTTTCTATTTTAACAGAAGCTGAGCCTTATGGTTCAGTTATAGTGAATGACATTATTCACATGGCTCCAACAGATACATCTCCAAAAAAAAGAAAGAGCTCTCTATATTCCAAGAGTCATGATACCATTGTGTAAGTTACTAATTCTGGTATCCTGCAGTACTTGAATAATGGGAAGAAAGATGAGTTAATGATTTTAAAAACTTTTTTGTTCCTTTGTCTTTACCAGCGACTTAGAGACTAAATGCTGTTGGAACTGCTAGTACTGCTCCATATGGGTTTCCAGGCAACTATGGGGAGAGGATGCATATATTATACATTCTGCATTATGCATCAATTATTTAATCAAAAGTTCAAAAGGGCTTGATTTAGCATATTCCCTGCAGACAAATCCTTCGTAAGGATTTTAGTCTGTAAGTGTTCACTCACAGCACAATATCCTGAAAATGGGTTCAGATTTTCTTTTCCTTTTAACTGGAAAAGTTTATTAATATGCTTGACAGACATAATAGCTGTTAGCTGACATAGAACTCGTATATTTGGTATCTTCATTGAGTAGCTACTATTCAGCCTTTCCTTCAATGTTAGCACAAAGTGGACTGTTAGTACATGGAGGGATTGTGGTATCTCAGATGTCCCTGAGTATTTTGCTCTTAAATGCTGCCACTACAAGTCTGTTTCCTACAAGATTGATACAAGAACTATCAGTGGACATTTGGAATTCATTTTAATGTCAAAAAGAGTGAACCAAACAAGGCTGTGTATCTTAAAGTCTCAATTTTCTTTTGCTTTTAGAGATTGATTTTTTGAACATACCCACGATTCCAAATGGCTCCTGTTAAAAAATGAGTGGCAGAAGTTTGTCAGCTAGTATTATTTTGTCCTTTACAGAGAAAAATGACTGAATTGGCTTCCTTTGAGTCAGAAGTTGGCAGGCATGTAGCCTAGGCCATGTCCCCAGTATACCTACATGCTGCCCTCTGCTACCCAGGTGGCTCAGCCCTGCCTTGATGCAGATAACTTTTGTAATTGGATCATAGCAGAAAATCTCTTCTTACTGACTTCCTGAACTCTGTTATAACTGCCATTCACTGTGCTATTTCTGATGGCTTTTCTGATGCAGGTTTAAGGTTGGACAGTCTGTTCAGTTCCCCACAGATGTCTCTGAACATCTGCTTCTGGTAACAGGCATCAGTCACCTTTGGTCTGGCAGGCTTTTGAATAGTTACCCAAAACCAGAAAGTTTGTGTATTGTATTTCACATCAGTCCTCCTAATGAGCACTTCAAACAAAATAAAAGAAATTACTATTAGCTTAGTGCTCTTCTAGGCATCCTGAATATTGCAAAATATACGCAGACAGTCTCACGCCAATAAACTGATCCCCTGGTGACAACAGGATCACCGTAACTCTTGAGGAATGCTGCTTCTTCATGTGAGAGCTTTTTCTTCTTTAACGCTCCTGTTTTTTCCCCCAAAACTGTATCTGTGTTTTTAATCACGTTGGGGTTTTTTTTTTATTTTAATTTTAGTTATTTTTTTTTATCATTTCCTTGTTCCTTCGTGATCTGTGACATTTGCTTTATCTCTAGCTTCTCTGCAACCCTCTTCTCTTGGCTGCTCTCTCCTTTCTTGTTATTTTCTTGGCTCTAAACACTATTCTTCAGGCAAACCTTCTCTTACACTTGAGCCTTTGTTTCCTTTCCCTGGGCTGTTCTGGTCTGTCCTTTTTGGGTATTTTGCTGGGCCTGCCCTGATGTCACACAAGCACCTCTGTAATGTGCCAGAGGGCACTAAGCAGTGTGACTTAATGCCTCCCGCATGTTGGCCATTCTCTTAGGGGTTTTTTTTTTGCCATTTAACAACATATTTCTTGGAAAACGGGGAAAAAAAGAAGTTTTCTTTGGAGCAGGTATCAGTGAGCTTCATAATCATGGTCCTTTGTTCCTAGGGAGTTTCAGTCCATCATCTTGAACCAGCCCTGCCTCTCTGTTCTGGACTCAAAGAAATAAGTCTTGAGGAGTCACGTGAGCTCTGTCCATACACATTTTCTTTTGAGAGTGAAGGACAGGTTTTATGGACTTAGGGAAAATTGTCTTCCTGAGAAGATAAGCTGCAGTATTCTGCCCTATCTGTGTGTCACAGTATTGCATTCAAAGTGTCCACTGCATCTGCTGAGTTGGGATTTTTGCTGAGGCATTTTTGACCTGTGCTGGTTTTGATGCTGTCACTCAGCTCTGGAGAATGAGTAGGCACTACACAGCTTCCCTCCAGCTTAACCACACTGTCTGCACCATCTTCCTGCCTAAACAGTGATCTCCACTGCAGCCTCACATAGACAGTCTGATCTCTCTCCACCCCTTCCTCATTCCCTTTAGCCTCTGCCTCCAGTAATTTTACAAATTCTACAAACTTTACAAACAAACCTGTTGTGGAGCCAGCGGGGACACTGGCTGGCTGTGGTGAATGGTCTCAGCAATTAATGGGCTTCTTCAGGATGAAGGCAGCAAGTAGTCCACAGAAGGAAGGTCACAGTGTGAGACCTGACATAATTTTTACTATATTTCTCTCCTTCTGTAATTCCCAAAGACTGTTTTTCTCCATGTCCATTTGTTTTCAGAATTGCATCAAAAGTCAATTTGTGCACCTCTAACAATATAGATAAACTTCCTAACACCCAGAATATTCAAAGAGAAGCTTTAGCTTAACCATTATTTCATATTTTTAGTTGTTAGCTGCACCTAGTTGTATTCTCTGTAAGTCTTAGTGGAAGATTTCATACAGCATATATCTGGTATACTAGGACAAATTGTGAGAACAGAAGATGTTGTCCATAAAAATAATTTCCTGCTTTTATAAGTGTGAAGAGAGCACATAATATAATGTCCTCAGTGTGCATTGTTATTAATAGAGTTCTGCGACTCTACACAATGAGCATTCAGCTTCCTGGTGTTAATGTTCATGAGATACAATAGCTTTACAAAGCCAGTTTTACTTGTGCTGAATTAAGGCATTCCTAGGCTGAATTCAGACTGCATTATATGTATGATATCGTTGCTGGCTGCAATGGCTTTCTAGCCAGGTATTTACAATCAGTCTTTGGCTCTTTGATGAGCAAAGTGTGGGCTAATTCCAGGAGTTCTGTGTGTGCTCAGCATTACCTTCAGTCCGTGTAGACGGGTAGATGGATGTCTCCTTTCCTGACAAAAAGTAAATTGAAAGCAACAGCTGAACTCACTGACATTACTGTGGCATGAAGGAATGAATGAATCAGTCTCTCAGTGTATATTATTTGAGGAGGTTAAACTCAATTTCTGATAAATGAAGCCAACCTGAGTATCATACTGCACCTCTTCTAAAGGTGCTGATCTTCCCCAAGTTTAATTTTCCACATTTCATTCATCTATATTTTGTCTTGAAACTCTTTATTTTGTCTTGGATTTGCGGGGTATTTTTAAGGATTGCATGTGTAAAATTAAGGATGACAGATAAGTGTCCATGTACATCGAGACTCTTACTCCATCTAGGGGCCCTGACAACATCATTAAAGTGCTTCTGTCAGGTGGAGGAGGAAGGCTAGATGTGTGGGACTTCACCTAATTTCCATTTATCTGTCATTTCACATTCTGCAGTCTTGTTGCCTTTCTCATTGTTGCTGATTGTTGAGCTACGTTTGTGTCAGCTGGAGCTTTTCTCCTTTTCTTGGCCTGTTCCTCATACCTGTTTCCTTAAGAGATGTGAAGTTTTGGTGTGTGTTACTGCAAATTGCTGCACTGGGAGCCACTGCCTTTGCCTCCTGGTATGGCTGTCCTGGTCACGGAGCAGATCAGCTGGGGAGCTGGAGCACTGAGCAGCTCTTGCAGAAGGCACAACTTTGGGTATGAGTAATGGCAGGAGGGCAAACCTGGAAAAACTGTGTGAACACAAAGCCAGAGTTTAGTCAAATATTCTCTAGAGTTTCTCTAAATGAGTAGCTGCCTACTCAAATGAATTTGATACTAAATAATGGATCTTCAAATACCAGGATCCATCTCTCCCTATCTCAAAGCTGATTATAGCTCAGATCCCAAAAATGTCTGGGCAAATACATCCTGTTGTTTTCAAATGTAATAGGTGTTTAAATACCTATGAAAACTTGACCCTATGGCAGTAATTAGCACCTCCATTACCAATCTCAGCAAAAGGTTAGAGTCTGAAATGTCCTTATGTCTTCAGGCATAAGATGCTTTTTCACCAAAGTCCTACATGTCATGGGAATGTACTACTTCGTAGTGATGCTCTCCCTCTCATCAGCTAAGGTCGATATTGGGATTTTGTACCAGAAACCCTCTGGACTGACCTGGACTCTTTAGAAGAGAGAAACAGATACAGTCACTATTTAATATGTCTGATTTGCTCTGGGGGTGAAAAATGCCATTCTAGCACCAGGCAGTTTGCCCAAGCATTAAGTTCACCTTAAGTATTTCTCTAATTATTTTTAATAGATGAAGTTGTTATGGACCAAATCCAGTCTGTATTACATAGGAAACAATTTAAATTCATAGAATAAGGATCAGTTTAAGAATATACATATATGTAATTTATGTTCAAGGAAATACACAAGTCATGTGTCATTAGTATTCTGTACCTTGTGTTGCCGTTTACAGTCTTGCCAACCCTAAGTGATTTTTTTTTTCTAAATTACAGAAGGCAAAACATCCACAGAACAAACTCTGAAAAATGGGAGATGGGCCAAGGAGGGCTTTGTTTGTAAGGCAATTCTAAATGTGTAGTAGGTGCTTATTCTTTCTCACTGACCTTTGTAATATGACTGAACCTTAAAGGTTGACAATGTAATCTCAGCTTGTTTTCCATAGCCATGAGGGGAGAGATTGTTATGAAGAACTGTTAAATTGGGTATTCTCCTGTTGTCACAAGCTCTTTTTTAAAGAAAACAGCAGTTACGGGCTAATACCCCGTATCTTTAAAGCTTGTAAAATATACTGCTTCAAAATTAATGAATAATATAAACAACCCAGTTTGCTAGAGTTTACATTCACTTTAAACTTTCTGCTGGTTAAAGGTGCCAAAGGAAGCTGTAGTCCTCGTGTGGCATGGGGAGATTTTTAGGGGGGGTAGATGGAGCTGGCAACAGTTGGTATAAAAGGAAAAACCTGAAGTTATTTAAGAGAGAAAGATGTAGTATTAGTCAGACTTGGCATTTGAAGAAACGTAGTTCTGGAGGAGATTTTATCACTGTAATAAAGACATTCACCACAAAGACATTCTGCCCTTTCCACCTGATGGTTTGCCTGTCACACGTGTTCGCCTGTATAGGAAGGACATGCACACTGCCAGACCTCCAAGCACAGTCTTGATTCAGCTACACGCACAGACAAGGCCATTTTCTGGAGACAGAGGTAGAGATGCAGAGCCTTTGATTTGTGTTAGCTCACTTGATGTTGTGCCAGTAGAGGGTTAAAATCTTACAGCAAATGTGTGCTGCATTTACTAAAATACACCCAGTAGTGCCATCCTGTGGTCAGGATTGTGGCAACCAGAAGGTTTGTGCACCGCATCCCGCCTGCTTTCTAAGAGCTGGTTTGTCTTGGGTTGTTATGTACAATCTGAGTTGTGCCAGGCTCTAAAATTATGGTTTTCTTCCCCTATATTCATTAATTCCTGAACTTCTAGTTTAATCTCCTAAATAGGAAGGCTGGGACGTGGCTTTTTATTTTCTCTGGAAACATTATTTTGAAGGTCTCCATAATTCAGTTTCTGTCACCAGATCTGTAACACAGAAACATTTGAAATTCAACCCCAGATCCATTATCACCCAGCCTTAGTGATTGGGTTTTGCCACTTTTGTGGAGTGCAGAAGCTTTTTCCTTATATTTTAATGCAGTACAGAAGAGTTGTATTTCATTAAAAATTTAAAATGTTATAATTTTACTAATTGAGCTCAGATGAAAGGCAAATTGACCTTATTTTAAGAGAAAAAAGAAAGCTGTTGTGTATGATACATATTTACTGACCAAGTTTTCTTTCTTCATGTCCCCTTCAATTCTTTGACTAATTTAAAGCTGACACTTGCAAATCACATTTGAAGGAATTATTTAGTCAGACTGAGGCCTGATCACAGGATGCCTCAAGTAAAGCCTTTCTCATTAAAATCTGTTATGGCCAGACAGCAAGAATAAAATAGAGGTGCATAATCTGGAATACCATTGTCTTCAGGTGAGGGAATTTATAAAGTTTCTGGCTATGGAATACATGTAGCAACAGGTCTACTATTTAACATATTGATCTTTAATTCATAAATATGTTTAAGTCTTAAAACAAGAAAATTAATCAGTGGATTTAAGCTACGTGACTTATTGGCAACAATGCAGAGTGGTCTTTCCTGGTTGCCATCAGAGCATTAAGAAGGTTAGAGTTAGGTGGTTTATTATTTTATTTTCTATAAGTCATACTTCACTCGGTATTTCAAATAAGTTATGTCAGAGAGCGTTTCAAAAAAAAGGAAACACTTTCTCAGAATCTGGGTGTCAAGAAGATGACAGCAGTTTCCCAGCCCAGCACTCGGGGTAGTGCATCGCCCACCATGCCTTTTTCAGAATTGACTGTCACTAGTGATGCTCTTGGGGAGACTGATTGAAGGCTGACGGCCTCTTCTGCCACCCACAGAGAGCCCCTCAGGGTTCACTTAAATATAGGTGAGCCAAACCAAGCAGGAATTGACAGCAGGACAGGAAGGAACTTAAATTGTAAATCGAGTTAATATAAAAAAGAAAAAAAGAATTTTACTGGAGATCTTTACGTACTCTTACACCTTGGTGGATTTGTCAGGTACCACATTAACAGACATTAACAGACCACATTTCAGTGTGGTGTTATCCTAATGGTTGTTCCTCGTTAGGACAAGAAGCCTGAGACATGGGAGCAGGAATGGGAACGCAGAGGACATTGCCAGGTGCAGACAGAGGATGAGTTCAGGTATTTGGGCAATGAGTAGCCTGGCTGTGCCAGGCCGTGTACGTTGACATCTGTCACCAGATGTACTTGGCCAAATTGTTGGGTACCTTATTTTAGCCCTGAGCAGAAGCAAAACCCTGGTACATTTTCTTTTCCATGTAATTTGGCACCCAGAGACTGTCAAAGACTGCAAGCCATTGTAGGTGGCACATCGATCAGCATAGTGGTGGGATGTGCAGATAAAGCTTTTGGTGGTCATGCTACAGCTGGCTGATCTGAGGGGCAGCTTAGCCACAAACAGGAGTAGTTTAGAGGGAAAATGTGCCTCACTCTGTCCTCCGTTACCCACCCAGCATCAGGAGAGAGGGAGCCAAATAGAAGCTTCCCAGGACTTCATAGCAATGATGGTGACAGATGGCTCCAATACCCTGATTTGTGATGGGTTCATAGATTCTAATAAAAAAAAAAGAAAAATCATCTAAGATGTTTTATAGTATTTTTAGGACTGTTAGACAAGAAAGCATAAATCTTTCGCTTTTAATGAAATCCACCTGAAATACCTGACGTCCATTCAAGTGCTGTTGATTTCAAGTGGCAGTACCTAGTATGTTTGAACTCAAGCATGTCTGTAAGAGCTTTGATGGACTAACATCTTAATGAAATGTATACTGAAGTTTTGGAAATTATTTCAATTAATACTTCTTGAATTTTTTTTCTGGTATTCACCAACAAAGGAAAATCCATCAAGGAGGAATTCTGTCCTAACTATCATTTGGGAATGTTTAACCTAAGATTTAGTTAGACTTACTGTACATTAAGTATATTTGAATTGATTATTAATTCCCTAATTTAGTCACTTCCCTTGTTTGATTAAATATAATCTCCTCTTCCACATTCATTTAGTAATAAATGGAAAGATAACATTGTAGAGTTCATGGTTCAGGAGAAATTAAAAAAAGAAATCGGTAGAACAGAAGAGGATTTTTGCATAAGAAGATCTGGTTAATGGCAAGAAAGCTTAAGCACACTGTCTGGGTTTAATTTTTTTTTTTTTTTACTACTTAGATGATGAACTTCCACTACAATTTTCTTTTTTATGCTTGCTTTGGGCAACATCATTTCCCGACAACTGATGTTTGAAGTAATGTGCCTCCTTTGAGATTGCTGATATATCCAAGTATATCTATATCTCAGAGCCTTTCCATAATTCTAAATCAACTACTTGATGGAAAGAAGATTTAATTTTTACTGCATAAATAAATTTTATTTTTTCTGCTTTGAGAAAAAATGAGTGTAGTCCATCTCTTCTCTCACGTTTTGGCTCTTCAGATAACATTACCTAACAAAGAGAAAATTACTAGTGGCAAATAAATTAAAAGTTCCTAGTTAACAATAAATGAAAAATACATTGGTTGCCTGCTAATGAAGAGACAAAAAAGGTCTTGGAGAAACTAGGGAGGCTTAAGATCAATAAAATTGATACATGCATTTATAGAAGGCAACGTAATTTTGTCCTAAATTCTACTTTCTCCAGATGTATTCAGAGTACACTTTTTCCACAAATTAACCTGTTGACAGAGTTGTAGGTAATGGAATTCTGCACTGTAATTACTAATTAGTCTTTTTCATTATGAAAGTAGTAAAAGTCAATAGGAAAAAGTGTTCTGGACACAGGTAAAGGCAAAAGGGCAGGATGTAAATCTTCAAGGGTGTCTGAAAACTTTTTAATTTGAGGAGAATATAAAGCTGCTTTCAAATAGAGCCAGCCACCTTCCATTCAGCATCACATCCTGCAGAGAGAGACTGAGCTGTTCAGTTACAATGTGCTGGCAACAGGCACTCTCCAAATGTTGTTTTAACAGCTGAAGGAGTCCACTGAAGGAAATAACATTTGTTATTTGGAGTATATTTTCGTGCATTAATCTTAATTCTCTGCACTTCAGCCAGGGTCTGCTCAAAGTTTGCATTTTTGGGTACCGATTGCTGTGGAGTGATTGGCAGCCATCTGTAACGCTGCTCATCTGAGTCGTCAACTTCTGTCTGGATACTGAACTTTATTTACATTCACTAATCACTGTCTGTTACAGAACGTGCTCAAATACGAAACCCTCAATGACAGTGTTTATATATTTCTTAATCTCATAAAAGTTAAATTTGCAGGCAGTGTTTGCCATAGAAGATCTAATAATGCCGCTGTTTACCTTACCTGTGACTTCAGGAATCACTTAACAGAACATCTGAAGGGAAATGTATAGTTTAGCCATGGCTTGTAGAAATCAGCTAGGTATTTTTCAGACATCAGGCAAATGTGGGAGATCTTCTACAGCGGGACAGCTTTGCCGTTTACAGGGTGCCAGGACTTTCTGAAGGGTGCATGCGGGTCTGCTGGGCTGAGGGATTTGGGATTGTCTCGGGCTGCACACAAGCAGCTTTTACTCTTGCTGCCCTAGGATCATCTGCTGATGCCGAAGAAACAACTGGCAGATTTCCATAGTTTTACAGAGTCATTTCAGAAAGAGCATCTTTCTCATGCTGAGGGGTAATTCCCTTTTTGGAGGGAAAGGTGGGTAAGACAACAAAACCAGCAACAAGCAAGACACAGTTAAAATAAAATGGGGAATTTTACTTTGTTGAGGGAGTTCAAGTCAGATTTTAGGAGAAAGAGACTCTCCTGCACCTGTAAGCTAGTTGGTGACACTGCAGACTCTTCTGGTTAGCATCCCAGTAGTTTGTGGAAATCAGATTCAGGTTTTCTTGCACTGCAGGTTATGCTAACGAAGTAAGAAGATACACCTTCTTCAGTGAGATTAAACAATCTCAGGGATGGATAAATAAATAAATAAATAAATGGGCATGGCAGGTGTTCTGGGTTCAGTTCAGGTTCATTAGCACCAGCAGCTGCTGGCCCAAGCAGCTGGGAGAGGCCACAACTGAGATAAACAACCCAACCAGCCAGTGGGATAGCTGACACCATGCTGACATCATGCCCTCTATATAAGGGGAGGCCTGGCCAGAGTAGGGGTCCTTGATTTTGACTTGTGACTGGAGCAGGGAAGGTGGTATCTTGGGTACAGGTAGAGCCTTGTAGTTTCTGTCATTTGCTTTGTATATTATTTGATTAGTATTATTGTTATTACTGTTGTTTTCTTCTCTTTTTGTGTTGTTCTATTAAACTGCCCTTAACTCCTGGGGTGTCATCTTTTTTATTCCTCATGATATTTCTTCTCATGGCATGGGGAGGAGGGGAGGCTGTGACTGAGCATCTGTGTGGTGTTCAGATGCCAGCAGGGGTTAAACTATGATGGGTATTATAGTAAATGAGTAGTAGAGAGGATGAAAATTGTATAAGCCTGTATTCCTCTCATTTTAAAGCTTGCAAGATTGACACTCTATTCCTCCATGGAAAGGACTACAGATATCATGTGAGCTATAGGCACAAATTTCTGATAGTACAAGTGAATAAAGTGGAGTGAACATAAAGGCCTGGGTTGTACTCTGCCTTTTCCCAGTGTTGACAGGTTAACCTGGCAGCATGCTGAACCATGTAAGAGGCTGCTTACTGTGTGAGTAAACTCTAAAAAAACACCAGGATCCAAGTGATCAGTGGGGCTCTACACCCAGATGTAATCTGCACAAGCTTAAGTGATGCAGTGTAAGAGGCTGTAATGATGACAGAATCTGGTAGCTGTTCATGAAGACTGAGTATTTCTTATTGGTATTTTACAAAAAATGTGAGTTATTCTAGGCCATGTAGGACTTGAAACAGAGAAGACATACTTTCTTAATGCCTAAAGAGCAAGGTGTGGGATTCAAGTCAGTTAACTTTACCAGCTCTGAGCTTGAGGTTACGTATCTCATGTGAACTTGTAGCTTTAGGCTCTGTCTGTAGTCAGTGAAGAAACAGGGGCACCTTCAAAGCACCCACCTCTCTCCAAACAGCTGCTTTAAGGTGCCTTTTTGCTTTCACTGACATTAGAGGGAGCCTTGATTGCCAGCTGATAGTAGACACCTCATTTTTGACATCTGTAGTTAGGTGGGTGAATTCTTGTCCATAACAACTGACTTGAGTCTTTACTAATAGTCTTTAGTCTTCTTTACTGCAACTCTCTCACCAGAGACTTCAGTCATGTGTACAGCAGTCCAGCTCAAAATCACTAGAAGAATTTGTTGGATGTCTTAACAGATACTTTCAAAATTAGCAGCTCTTGTTCAATGTCTGGCTCTTGTCCATCTTCCATGTCTTCTTCCAGGAAGTATTATTTCCCAGCCTCTGGAGAGACTTGACATTCATTAATAAAATGCAAAGTAGTACAGTAAGATTGTTGTTTATTCGGCTTCAAGTGGAACCAAAGTGTTTCTGGAAAAACTGGGGGGCTGTTACAGCTGTGTAATTTCTAATAAGTTATTTTCTTAGTCTTGTGTACTGCCTTTCTGACATAAAATGAATATCAGGATAGCTTATGAGGCTTTCAGGTTAGAGTTAACTTTAAACCCAGTATTTTTCTCTCATATCTTAGTGTACTGGTGTTATTAGTCCCATGTCTGGTAGCCTCGGGATATTTCCCTTCCCAGGACTATCATCAAAACTCGCTCTGGATAGGACTGTTATGAAATTTACTATCACTGAGAAAAGAAAGAAACAACAACAAAAAAACCCTGACAGCCATGTAGTGTCTGTACTGGATCATGTGAAGAATAGAGACACCAACCCCCATTTCACCCTCATTCATTGTGCCAGCTGTTTTCCTCCAGTTCCTCCATGCATTCAAGAGTTTTCCACTGCTAGGCTATGGCAATTAAAGTTAAATAGCTGTATGAAATTCACTTCTCACTGTTAGGGAGTCCAGATGTCTGGTTCATCCTCCCAGGATGTCCTTTTATCAGTGCTGGGAAAACCACTGCAGTTCATCATGACTGCAGCAGTAAACCAGACAGCACATGTGGTCAGATCGCTGTGTTCCTTCCTCTGCTCTGATCAGGTGCGGGGCTGCTTGAGAGGTACCCCCAGGCAGCTCTGATAGCATGATTTGTTGCCCCTTATTAGTCCCATTTTCAACCCCCATGTTTTTTTTCTCTACCATGCTTGTGCACTGCCAGATGAACAGCCTGTCCCTGCTTATTCTTTATCCACGAGCTCCAGTGTTGCTGATTTTTACATCCTTGCTCAGTATTTGTGATGGAGTTGCCTCGGTCAGAAGTGCTGTTAAGCTAGTTTGTGCTGTTTCTCAAGTTGCTCTTGTGTTACTGTAGCCACAAGTCCAGGTTCTGCATATGCATTGCACCCTCTTTGCTGTTTGCTATGCCTGGTAACTTCTTATGTTGTTATCTTGTTAGGGTAGCTACAGTTCAGGTTTGACAGTTTGCACATGCACCTGCACACCTAGAAGCCAGCCTGGTGCAACTGCTGGTGGCAACACCTTCTCCTTCATCTACTTGGGCAGAACTACCGGAGACAGTCCTCTTGGCCAGCAACAACTAGACCTTGAGGGAAACATCATACTTAACCTTCTGCTTTCTGCCTCCCCTTCCCCTCTTAACAATGCCATAAAGTACTTGCACGTGGTGTCCCCGCTCATGGCAGGGGGATTGGAAGTGGATGATGTTTAAGATGCCATCCATCCCAAACCATTCTATGATTCTTTGGTCCAGCCTGTTCTGTGTCTTCTGGAATATTGCTCTGTATTTCTTCCTTGGCTGCCCTGCACTGGTGATCCAGAGTGGGAAATGGTCGCTAACTGTTCTGCCCTGGATTAGATGATGGCCTGCTTACTGGTGACTCCTTTCATTCTCTGCTTCATTTGTCCTCTAAGCCACATGGAGAAGCTGCCCAAAAAAGGTCAGTTGTGTACAGGACATCTTCTAGAGATCATTCATCTCCCATTTTCCCAGATAACCGCTGTAGCAACTTGACAGTGAATGTGGGTTCAGTGGGAATGGCTGTGTTAAAAGGATCTGAGGCTCATGCCAGACTTTTTACAGGGAAGCTTCCCCCAGCTAGAAGGCAAAAAAAGCAGAGTTCAGAGAGGCTATATGCTCCCCCACCTGGGGGGGACTTCAGAACAATGCTCTAAACACAACCTGAGACCATAGAGCATCGCCTACAGAAGTTTCCTTCTAATACAAAGGCCAAATAAATAGTTAGGTATCACAGTGGAACTACATCTTCCTTTTTTTTTTTCTCCCCAATCACTTGCTAGGGAACAGCAAGAAGGGGAAAGTACCCTGTCTAGTGCCTGAAGTAGCTGCTGCTGTTGCCACTAGACCTTCTTTCTGGGGCTTACGCATGCGGTAGCAGGGCATTAGAGATTATTTATTTCCTGAGGTAGAAGAAAGAAACCAAATCGTAGGGAAAAATTGTAGACCATGTAAAATGCCAGTCTATCTGGTTTCCTTTATCTGTCTAGTATCAGCTTACGCTTCCCTGCATCAGAGCATCGTGTCACATTGCAGTCTGAGGCAGCACCTGCAAACCAAGCAGGTAAAAATAGTTATGAGGATTAGAATTAAATTTCTCCCTCCACAAGAAAATTTCTCTCTTTCCACATACAGATGGTTCTCGATCTGTCATAAGACATATTGCCCTGCTAAGTAATGAAAACTACACAATAGTTGCTCTAGTGGGGAAAAAAAGAGAATTTGCACCATGAACCTCATGATTTTTTTCTTTCTTATTGATAGTTTAGTAGGGCAGTAGGGGTAATACTTTATATATAAAAAAGGGATGATTCTTTGAGTTCAGGTTTGAACTAAATCCAAATTTTGAATGAGTGTAGGGTGTTCTTTGGTTTTGGCATCATCTGCTGCTTCTGAAAATGCCTATCTGCGGCAAGCCGATGGTACTGCCACAATAACAGTGCTGTGCAAACAAGATTTCTGTTTGGGTACAATACGGAGGGTGAGCAGAGATTGTCCTTCAAGCTGTCCTTGTATTTAAAAGCTGCCCTCATGAAATTCAGCTTAGACCTGGACTTTATCAGAGAGAGAGATTTAACAAGTCGTTTGGCAAATATATTTAGAACACACAGAACGCGACTGGGATCGCTTCATTACGTGTTCTTTGTTCAAATTTAGTTTGTCTACCCTGACTCAATTCCGGTTCTGCTTCTGTGAAATATTTTGCTTTCCATACAAATTGCTGAAAAGAATTTTCAAAGCGTCAGTCCGTGTTAAACACTTAATATTCGTAGGATTTTCTGAAAAGCCCATCTGCTATGCAAATTAATATGTAAGAGTAATTTCTGAGTGGGTAGTTGTAGAGGTATGGTTCAGAAAAACAATTAGCATGTGTTTACCTTCCAGTGATTTCCATAAAATACAGATTTTTACTTGAATACTTTATATGGGGAGAAATTATTTCCGAAGCTGAAGTGGTACACATTACAGTTAATAATATCAATGTGTTCTTTGCTTATCAAGGGGTTTGAATATTATTTGCTTGTTCCCCTACCAAGTTCGATTCTCAGTGATGGAAAATATATTAATTTGTTTAATTATTCATGAAGCATGGCCTGTGTGATTGTATTGTTCCCTGCCCTGTGGCATGAGGTGACTTTTTTCCTCAGTTGCTTTCAGGAGCACATGTACCCCCTGACTCTTTCTGTCCTGTCCCCCAGTGCATCTGGTGGACATCTGGAACGTGATAGAAGCCTTGCGGGAAAACGCCCTGAACAACCTGGATCCCAACATCGAGCTGAACGTGGCTCGCCTGGAAGCTGTGATTTCAACTATCTTCTACCAGCTCAACAAACGGATGCCAACGACGCACCAGATCAACGTGGAGCAATCCATCAGCTTACTGCTCAACTTCTTGCTAGCAGCCTTTGATCCGTAAGTCTGCCTTTCTTAGCCCCATGTGTGTCCCTCCTCTCCTTGACTGGTGAAAGGATTTTACTTGCTCCAGAAATATCTTCGCCAAATGATTGAGCAAGCTAAATTGTGACCCAAATAATGAGCATGTGAATAGTGCTAACTAGGGAGGGAACCTAAATTAAGGACTTTTCTGTCCAGCCAACTTCAGCACAACTGTGTTTGCATCCATTTACTTAAACTTGTTCCAGTTTATATCAAAGAAAAATTATCTACAGAAACAAATTTACATCCACTTCTAATTTGCCTTGTTATTTATTGACACACCCGTGGCTGACACCACTGCAATGCTCTGCAGCAGTGCCACGGGTTAATCACTCATTATTTTGAAAGAGCTCATTTTCCTGCAAGTTCTTGCAGCTGTAAGCAATTTTTTTTCTGGCTCATGCCACTGCAGCATGATTTTGAGACCATGACAGAAATAGGATAAAGACCTGGAGGTGATGAAATTCATGTTGTTTATTATTTCATGGGATCCATATTACAAAAAGGACAAGTCTGAGGCAGAGAGAGCCACTTACCTTAACGAGTGTGCTGTGTATACATAGTACAGTTTCTGAATACATAGTCATCAACCTGTTCTCAAAACTGAATTGTTGGAGATCAGTGGTTAAGTCTGACAGATGCAGATGACCTATTGCCTCGTTATGGCTTATATTTTGAAAACTCACCAGCTGAAAACACTGGCCGGGACACATTAATATAAAGATGCTGCCCCTTTACTCTTTCCTATCCCCTCACTTGAGGCCCTGGTGCTGAGTGTCATGAAGCCAGACCAGCCTGCAGCTCAGTCACCATGGCAACAGGGAGAAAAAGATGCTCCACATGAGGAGGCTGCACCCAACCTCCCCTCCAGCCCCTCTGAGAGGAAGAAAAAGAAGGCAATACGTTGTGAAACTGTAGCCTTCAGGAATATTTTTCTCCCCTCAAGGGCAATAGAAGAAGGAACAGGCATTTTAATTTATACAGTTGTGGCTGCAACGAGAACGCTCAAGGATGATGCAAATGACTGGATGCATACACTGCCATGTGCCGCAAGCAGACTGCTTCTGGGCAGGTGGACATGGGGAGACCCAGGACTGTGGAAGCAAGACCTGCAATAATGTGCTTGTTTTGTAGGTCACTGTAAAGGGGTAAAGATCTCAGCTAGACATCAAGGCTACTTGCAGTAAAGTAGAGGCAGGAACATGCTCCCCTGTAGGGGAAGGAGTAAAGTTTTGCTTTTCATGAAAACATCCCATGTACTGTGTGGGTCATGACCTGTTTCTGTGCTCCCATCAGGCCCTTCCAGGGGTGAGGAGTCTGTCACCTTCTCCATTTGCCAAGCAGTGGCTCAGGCTGTTGTGTTGCCTCTGAGTGGGGCGCACAGGATGCACTTCCCAGAATGACACTGGCACCCAAAGGACCCCCAGAAAGATATGTCAGGTTTGAGCCTGAGATAGGGACTGGCTTCCTGTCACCCCATTTTAACTGTGCCAACTGTCTGCCGTGAGGTTCAGAAGCAATCTGAGATATCCAAGTTCAGGCTTCATGAGGATGTGTTTCAGCTAGATCTCTCTTTACTGTGATGGGAGTCTGGACACCTGTCACGGGTAGAGACATACAAGTTAAGCATCTGAGTCTCAAACTGTTCCCTACCCTTTATAGTACGAAATTTTTCCCTGATTCTGGGGAAAAGAGAGAGGTGGCTCCACACACTACAGGGATAGTGTGAGAGTTGCTGAGATTTAACCTGAGCTGATGTCTCTGCTTCCCATGTTGCTCCCTCCCTTCCCCTGCAGTGCAGCAGAAAAGTCCTTTGCTGAAGCCTACAAATTGGTAGAAGGAGGAGCAAGGTCTTTTCTTTTGATGCCATGCTCAGGGGGCGTAGCAATGCATTGCATATAGGGGAACAAGGGTGGAACCGTGAGGCAGGACAAAGTCTTTCTCTTGATCTCTCCCCGTTTATACAAGCTGGACAGTTAAGCTAATTTGCCTGCAGTCTTCGCTGATGAAAAAGGGGCTTTACTATGTGCAGGAATCTACAGAAATCACAAGTCACCCCTAAAATAATCCCACTTTCTTTCATGTGGGTTCACTCCTCTATTTCTTAGCCTTGTGTTTGAAGGAAATAGTTGGCCTGCAGAAATGCTATCCAAATTTCTAGGTGGCTACTGAAGAATTATTTTTCATGTTTATTAATGAATGTTAATATGATCACATTTGATTCTATGAAGGCAGATGACAACAACAAAACCCAAGAACAGCTTTGTAAGACCAAAACAGCAGACCAAGAACAAATAGTTCTTTAGTATAAATGAGAAAGGCTGTTCTGTGTGATCATGCTTGGTATTGGCGATTGTGGCTCTGCAGAGATGGCTGCTCCTGCTGTCCCTGTTTCTGGACAGGTCCAGAAAAGGCTGTACCATTTCTCATGTCCTCTTTGAAATGCAAAGAAAGTCAAGAAATGGAGTCTGTGGCTTAACATATATGAAAGGACCACAAGGGACAAGTTAATGTGTGATTTAAAATCTAATAAGCCTACCATGCTCTCCTTTATTTAGTTCTAGTTAATGTATACTGCCCAGTGTGTACTGTGCTGGCTGAAATCCTCCAAGCTTTAAAGAGCTTCTTCCTTCATTTATAGCCTGCTGAAAACCTGGCAGGTTTCTCTGTCCTCTCTCAGGGAGTATTTCCAAAGCCTGTGATACAGATGTCTTGTCAGGAGCTAGAACCTGGCTAGCAAAACTTAAGAGGTGCAGTGCTGTGGCACGTGGGCAGCCCACTGCCTGTGCTGAACTTGTATCCCAGGTGTTTTTATGATTTTTTTTTTAATGGCCTTGGGAATTCATTAGGTCTACAGATAATATTTCCCTGCTGCTCAACCCTGAAGGGGGGGAAAAGTGGGGAAAAAAATATCACGTATAAGATTTAACGTGATGCTGAGTGCGATACCCCTTTGTGCTGAGCTGAAACTGAAGTGAAACTTTATAAAATTGCGAGTCAACAAAATCAAAATTCACAAAAAGAGAAATGCTGCTCCAGTTAACATGCTGTTACTGTGTGAAAGTCGAGGATCCTGACAGACCAAAACCAGTGAATGGAATGAGGTGGTCAGACTTTAAAAAATCTGGACAAAAAGATGTCAGACTTGCATTTTTATCTGCATGTTGGAATTGGGTGATAGCTTTTGCTACAAGATCTGTTTCTCTGTCCCTTGATGTAGCTGTCCTGTGAATGGAGCGGTGAGCTGTAGGCTAGGAACCAGACCACTCTGGCTGGAGGGACTTCTACAGAGAAAAGACAAAACAGTCATACCCATTTGAATCACACCGAGTTTAATACGTTAAGATGTTCAGTATCTGTTTTGGAAATATAACTTCTGGCTTATCCATCTATTAAGAAGTGTAAAGTGTTTATTTCCCTCTCTTTGCTAATCACTGAAAGCTGTCCAGGCCAGTTAGTTTTTATGAAGGATGTCCAGCAAAACAAAATACACTTCAGAAATTTGGTCATTATGCATTTTGCTCTCTTGAATGAAAGGATTTTGCTTGATCCCAAGAAAATTTCCTTTCTAAAACCTGTTTGTGAAAATGGGAATTTGTAATTACAGCCTCTATCACTTCAGAATTGGCTGCCCTGATTGAAGTGGACAGTAGGAGACTCACAAGTAGCAGAAGACATTTCATTACTTTTGGAAAAGATAAAGCATGGGGAAGCACCTCTGCATGCCAAGTTAATGAGGAAAAAATTGTATTTTCTGCATGCTCATTTCATGGGACACATTTGCTATTTCTAAAGATGTGATGTTATTTCTTTATAGTTTTCTCTATTGTACAGTGGTCTCGGTATAAACATTGCTAGAGATCCTGACAAATGTCACTGCCATCCATTTGATTCTGCTGTCCTTGCTGACCTGAAAGGCAAATTCAAGCCCTGGAGCTGGACTGAGCCTTGTATGGTCTGTGGCTTTTATTGGGCAGTCCGTGGGGTTTCCTTGCTCTGAGGAGAGGCTTGCTCTCTGCAGCCACACATTTGAAGAGGAAATCTGCTCTGGTGTCTGAAAGCATGTATTTTTTTTTTCCCTTTTTTCCCCCCAAGCAGCAAAAGAGAACTTTAAACCTTGGCCATCACTCCCTTTCCTAAGTACTCCATCCTTTGTTGTTGCTAAGTGCACATCAGCCACAAGGTTTTCTTTTGCCATCATTTATGCTCCTCGTGCTATTCTGTAGGGACCTGAAGAGTAACCTCAGTAAGAGAGGTGCTATATAACAGGAAAATATTTTCTCTCCTCTCTTATTTCTGCTACTAAAATTTATACTCTTTGCGCTAGCCAGCCTAAAGCTTCTTTCAGGGAGCGCTGACTTCAGAGATCTTGATGCTGCTGTGAGCACCAGTTCAGCATTCGCTTTTATGCAGCAAACGCTGAGATCCCAGTGCTGCCAGTCAGGGGCATCTGTGGTGCGTAGACATAGCTTAGGGCAATTCCAGATCCAAATGATATTGGCAGCTCTTAGGCCCTGTTATCCTGTGCATTCATCGGGCATTTTTATGTTACATACGCACACGTGTGTATGTATGCACACAAACACGCGTGTGTTTGGAGGGCAAATAGATTTTACACCGATTCTGACAGGGCTCTTATGAATACAAATGACTGATACGAAATGCAGGACTAATCAACTTGGAGAGATTGAAGAGAGAAAATCTTTCATTTTTCTGTTCCTGTCTTCCATAACCATTTGAGTATGGGAAAATCTGGTGGCTCTGGAGTGGAAAGCTGAAGGCGAGTTGATATGTCTGCCATTCAAGAATATAATCCTATTAGTAGATGTAACTAAACCTACTGGGAAAAATAATCTAAATATGAAGCATTTTCACATGGGCTTTTTTCCTCTAATTCTTCCAGTGATTCTTAATAATGCAGTTGCTTCCACTTAGTGCTTTTTTTTCCATAAGTATAACAACTCTTAAAAGCAGGTGAAGTGAAACAGTGCAGAAAAATTCCCAAAGGTCTAAAGGGTCTCACGCACAAAAAGAATGCAAAGTTCTCAGCTGTAGCAGTATTAGGACCTGGTCTACACAAATTAGAACCCAGTCAATAAAGGATGGAAATAGAAAAGACTGGAAATTCCTATACTGTGGTTTTAATCTTAGGAAGCCAGTGGAAGAGACACAGTGTAATGAAAAAGAAAATATACATGAAAGACAGCATTAAAGAACGTAGTCAAGATTTGTTTCTTAAATACCAAAGTAGTCAGTAGTCAATTGATACCTTTTTTTGTCATTGTCTCTAGTTGATTTTGAGACAAAGCAAAATATTTAAATGACTGTAAAGAATATTTAGAATTAATATTTAGACTCAAGAGTTACACTGAGGTAGAACTAAATCCAATTCACTGAACTTTAAAGAGTATTAGCTAGCCAAGCTTGGGGCACTGACTCATTTTCTGAAATCCGGGTGACTTAATGGAAGGTAGCAGTGAAGCATGTAGCATGCTTTGATGTACAGATGGGAGTATACCATTCATGTCTACTGTATATGTTACTGTGTTAGTCTGGTTTGGGGTTAGCAGAGAGAGGGAGAGACACAGTCAAAGGTTCTGTGCCTTTCCAGAATCAGTTTGTGTTTTATTTCTGATAAGACTTTTATGTGAAAGTGTCTGGATTTACAGAAAAAAACCTGTCATCTTGCCCCAAGGCAAACTCCTGTGTGCATTTGGGGTTTCATAGCATTATGGCTTTTTAAGTTGAAACTAGAATGCCAGGCATAGCTTCAACCTGAACAAACCAGGGATGAGACTCTTCTACGTATCACAGCAATTGTCCTTTGCTTATTCTGGGATGCAGTTATATTCCCTGTTTTTCAGCAAGTCCTTCTTAAAGGTTCATAGGAGTCGGGTGTAGCATATAAAAGGGAGTTGTTGGGACTTATTAACAGGTCTGCAGCTTGTGCAATCGGGGGAGCCCTTTCACTTTTGTTCCCAGTGTTACTCTTTTCGCTTACTTGCAGTCTGCAAGGGACAGAAGACCCACAGCACTCTTGGGATGGAGAGACCATGAGTGCAATAGGTGTCTTCCAGTGCTGCTGTAGCACGAATAGCAGCAATAATCATCCCCTTAGTGTACCAGGAGATAAACAGTTTAACATTGAGCTTCATATTCATAATAAATCTGTTATGAGATCTTTACAGAACAATGTACTGATGTGTGTTCCCACGAAACAAACCTTGATTTTAAAGGTCTTGTTCCTTTGTACATCAATCCACATAGAATGTGCATTAAAATTATCATGTCAAAGATATATGTTTTTAAAGGAAAGAGGTCTGTATTCTAAAATGGACATCTAAAATAGTTCTACTTTCTACTTTTGAACAGGGAAGGACATGGTAAAATTTCCGTTTTTGCTGTCAAAATGGCCTTGGCAACTCTTTGTGGAGGAAAGATCATGGACAAATTAAGATGTAAGTCTTCTGGGTGCCATTTTTTACTTGTAAATTGTTTCTATACTTGGAGAGATAATAGTAGATGTAGGAAAAGAGGGAATTAGGGACGTTATGGTTTCATGGCTGGGTTTGGGATTTGCACTATATATATCTCCACGTAAAGGCCACTAAATTTTTGGCTGAACATCACACTGGACTTCATATTTTTGAAGCCAGATTGCATGTATTTAGGTTCTGATTGGTGGATTTATGTTTTTGTTTTCCTTTGGGATGATTTAATTCAGAGTACAGGTAAGTGCCTCAAATATTGAACATCACGAAGCATCATATAGCAGTTTCTTCAGATTTCTTTTTAATAACATCTCATTTGACTTAGAAGTACAATATATTTATGCACTATTTATATTTCTTCCCATAGGGCACATACTAATTCCATCTATTTTGGAGAAGAGATTCTCATTTCACAGGATTTATTCCCAGTTTCCCAATAGCCAAGGCATAGATTACTTGTAGCTGCAATGAAAGTCTCTCTTTAGTATTATGACGTCTGTAGCTCAGGTCCAGAACAACACTTTCTAGATGTTTTGACCAAAGAATTAATGTCAACCTTCAGCTATCTCTGAGCCTTCTACCATAGCCAAAGAAAGTTGAGTTCACAAGTTGTAGCTGATGAGAGCAGACAAGTAGAAATCCCAGGTGCTAATTTAGTCTTCCAGATTGGGTGCCATTTTTAATATATTCTTTCTGTGTAGAAACTCAAATACAGACTGACATTAAAATTGAAATTGAACAGAGTTTGTTCCCTAAGCTGCTTTAAGGGTAGGAGCAGGGTCCATCCAACAGAAGGCTGGGGTGTGATGCTGATTTTTTGGGTCAGCAATCCCAGGATCTTGTTGTCAGAATTTCCAGGTTACTGGAAATGAAGCAGCTGATGCGACAGCCTGAAAAATAATAAATGTTCTGTAGTCTATGATCCCCTGCTACACTTAGGATAATTTTAAACAAGGGGAGGAGTAAAGGCTGAGAAATGTGCATCTTTGCAATAATAGAACTGTGATGTTTTTATACATGAACAACAAAAAAAATAGAGTGAAAAGTAATGCATTTGAAAGACCTTCAGTGGTTTGTGTGTCCAGACAATAACAACTGACTTAACGAACTCATTGTCAAGACCTAGATTTGACATGGTAAGCTGGCAGTAAGCAAAAAGCTGATGTTGCATATCTTGTCAAATTAGATCCTCCTTATCTGATTAAATTACTGCCTCATGCCACGCATCAGACTTGGCTTAAAAAAAATGACCACACACACTGGAAAAAAAGTAGGAATATCTTGATAACAAAATGAGCTACTTTTTATATGTAAATCATTCCCTTTGTTTTCTATTGAGAGGAATTATAATAGTAATAGTGGAGATTTCCATAAGCAGAACATGTTGCGTAGCACTTCTGGTACAAATCAGATGATACTGAATTCTGAGCAAATCTGTAGCTCTCACTGAAGTTGCTGTGTTCCTTTTCTTGGCTGTTTCCCCTCAGATATTTTCTCAATGATTTCTGACTCCAGTGGAGTGATGGTTTATGGCAGATATGACATGTTTCTGCGGGAGGTTCTCAAGCTGCCTACAGCTGTTTTTGAAGGGCCTTCATTTGGTTATACTGAGCAATCAGCAAAATCCTGTTTCTCACAACAGGTAAGTGAAGAGTGAGCATCCTAGACACAAGATCTTGATCACCTCTCTGAGCAGGACAATATGTTCGTTCGTTCTTTCTTTCTTTCTTACACATATATCCATATTTGCCCAGGAAACACGTGGCTGGGTGGAGGGGAGGTCCACTTGCTAATATCTGACACATAGGTTAGGTGCCTTCAATGGGAAGCTAAATCTGTAGGTTCCCAATATAACCACAGAGAGGGGCCTCATCGAAGAGGGATTCAGAGCAGGTTCTTAACTTGTTAAATGTTGTTAACTTATTAAATGTTCCTAAACCAGGGAGCCTGAGGAGACTAACTTCCTAATTTAAGCATCTAAGTTAGATACGTACATTTCGGTGATGTAAATACCCCAAGACATGCAATCCTCCACTCCGGTGAGGAGTTGTTGCTATAAGCACAGATGAGGCACTGATTTCTCCATACAAAGCTCGACTCCCACTAAAAAAATCAAACTGCATGTTTTCCAAGTGATGGTGTACACGTAGGAGAAGCTTACAAGTGAGAAGAAAATTACCTTAAACCTTTATTGAACTTAATCTCTTATGGATCACATCAATGAGACAGGGTCAGGAAAGCAGGGAATTTATTCTGAAGAAAATAGGAGGTTTTTCCATAACTCACCAGACTCTGTAGGTGCACTGGATGCAGTATGCTGGCTGCACCTAATACCTAGCACTTCAGCAGATCCTGAACTTGGGGCTGGTTATTCACTTCTCCAGTGCAGAAAGAGAGAATTCCTCTGGCTCTTGACAGACTGTATTAATTCCATAAATATAAAGTAAGGAAAGACGCTGAAACTGGGAAAATGTTAGAAATAAAGTGCTATTTTCCTTCTCTTTATCATTCCATTTGCTAACAGAATACTGTTGAACAAATAAGTTGAATGGAGCAGGAATAGTGTAATTTTCATGCAAAATAGACTCATCTTTTTGTTTTCCCTCAGTTTCATCAGTAATCAGTAGGCACTCCAGTCAACTGAAAGGCATTGTTGAAATTCATTTATTGAATCATCTCCCGAATAAATAATTTTAAATGGTAATGTTTGCAACTAGTCTTGTTTCACCAACAAGAGAGCACTTCATCTTATGTGAAGAATTTAGATAGTGAAGAGACTTTTGGTAGTTTTGTGTTTAAAATAATAAGTACTCTTGCATGGCAACAAGGCATTCAGGATTTGCATGCTGGACATGCTGTTATTAAAGATGAAAAAACCAATTTATTTTCTCTAAAAATTACCATTCCAGCCTCATTTTCTATCTAAGCAGCCATCAGAAATGGCACTTTCATTGACATTGCATCCAAATGAGTGGACCAGATGTACTAAGGTACCTTAAGAAACACTCTCCAAACAGACATTAGATGGCTTAGTTTGCAATCTCCACACAAAGCTAATGAGAGTTAGGCCTCTGACTGATGTAGGTACACAGCAGATTGACAAAGCAGCTGGTTTGCATCTTCAGGCAGCCAGGTACTCTTGTAAACCTAGTCTAGTATTTCAGTTAAATTCCCTTTAAGTAATTCTCATTACATTCTCAGTAGGGATGAATGAGAGTTTTGAAATAAGAATCAAAACAATATATCCTGATGACTCATGATAACTTCTATTTACAGCCTTAGTCAAACTGTAGGTCATTCTTTCACTCTCTCATATTGCACCTTAGAATTACCAAAAGTTGATACCTTGGGCTAAGTTTGGCACTCTATCTGTTGTTCTCAGCATGGTTCATTTTTGCTTACCTGAAGCCTTTCAGCCCCCTGATACATAGATTCCTCAGTTTTAGGGAAATAAAAAGTTCTGGGAATGATCTGCTCATGGAGTCAAATCTATTTCAGTTTCCATCTGAAAGGATTTTTCCTATTGCAGAAGTGTTTTGTTATTCACCATTGTAAAGACTTATTTGATCAAACCATGTTTTTTTCCCTCTGTCTGCAAACCACTGCTAGATTGAATGACCGTTCAAAAGAGAAACAACAGTTTTTCCTCGTCAGCAAATTTATGCAACATAAATGCCAGAGCAAGTGACTTAAAGTTGCAAAATACAAATCTGTGGCTCAAAAAGGAGTTTTATTGCCACAACCTTCCCCCATAGGTAGGATTAATGTGATGCTATACTGTATTTGTATTAAAAAGTGTTGTTGATATTACAAAAAGCACTTTTGATTTCTCTCTCTTTATCCCACACTAAAAAGATAGACACTAATTTAATTTTCTTAACACTTGGCTAAGTGTTATTCCACAAACCTAGACTCCATCTGCACGTAGCGTATATTTAGAAAACAGCTCTCAGTTTCAACTTTCCCAGCAGCTAAAAAGAAAAAACTGCAGGAGGAAAATAAGCTTTTTAAAATGTGTGGAAATTGCTCTGCTGGTGCCCCTTAAGGGACACAGCTCTCTCTAATCCATAAAATCAGTGACCACCAGAGGAGTTCATCTGTAAAGCTGTCAGTGAAGCTAAGTTGCTTTATTTGGTGCAAATCAGGTTTTAAATTATAGCTGCATTCAAAAGCCTACTCCACTGTGGTAGAGCTCTTCTTGTCTCCCCATCTGCTTGCTTGTTTAGATCGATTGTGTGTTTGCTGCCAACTTACCTGCCTTCAAGAGCACAGGGAAGACTTAAGGCTACTCAGCTGTGCAGTATGGGGCACTGGAGGACCCTTCTTTTCCTGGACTTGGTTCTGCCCTTTCTCCTCCTGTTCTTAGTTCTGCTGCAGACAGCACAGGCAGTTGGTGGCATTGATGAGCAAAGCCATGCCAGACATCCCCAGAAGATCTCCAAAGGACAGATTCCTTTCTGTGAGCTGATGATTATAGCTCAGGATGCCCATTAGGGAAGTGGTTATCCACTCTCCGTGGGTGGGAAGATCATTCATGCAATAAGCAGGTGGTAGCTGTTTGATTGGACTTTCAGGTATTGTGGGGAGAGTGTTTCAGTGAGATTTAGAGCTCGTATTCTAGCCATTCCTGCTCATTAGAGAATCACAACCATTTTCACAACTAGACTGCAGGATTTTCTTTTCTTCTAGGTACAGATATCTTTGTGTTTCCTGATATCTTGCAATATTTCAGCCCCAAGACTGAAACAGAGTGAGATGTTTTCCATTGATCACTCAGTGTATAAGAGAAATAATGATTGTCTTTACATCTGGTGGCAATTGTATATAAATACAGCAGAGACACTCCATCTGGAAATCTCAGCTCTTAAAAGCATTCCACAACACATGGAGATGATACATGTCACCACATAGCTGCTGTTTTGCTTCCTCATGGGGTAACCACAGTTCTTTAGCAAGTTAAAGCAGTAGCTTATGCAATCAGCTATGAAAATTTAGCAATCCCTTTGGATATGGTGATGCTACTTAAATATGTATGTCTATAAATTATATCTGCACACATTCTCAACAGGGCTCAACATTTTTGCATCTTAATTTTACTTTAAAGCAAGGCTCAGTTGCTGATTTCTTACAGACCTTCTGCCTCTGACCACACAGTAGCTGTGTACTTTCAGTACACACTGCGTAGCCAGTGTACTATGTAGGAAAGAGCAAGTATTTATGGCAGATATATCTCAAGCTGAAATATCACCTAGAGGTCAGAAAAGAACCCAAATGAATTGAGATTTGTGATGACTTATTCCAGACAGCTAAGAAACTTAAGGCCCTAGACTAAATTTTTTAAGTCAACAGGGGTATTTTAGAGTTTCAATCACTTTGCAAGATAAAGGGGCATAGATCTTTAAGTGCTTGCAGGTCTTGAGAGTTTAGGAACAGTTACAGTCCCTGAGTGTATGGGAACACAACATCCCACAGTCAGAGCTCACCCATAAATAGTTGCCATCACTCAGACAAGCATAGTTTCTTAAATTACAGTAACAGGATTGCCTGGGATGGTCACTCATTGCCCTACGTTTGTTTTGGAACTATACTCCTGCATCATTATCTTTCATTAGCTGGAGTGCCATCGATCATTCTCTACAGTGACTTTTCATCTGAAAATTGGTAATACACGGTGATACCTGACGTGCGCTTGTACTCAAAACATGTGAAGAATGAATGCCAACCTTATTCACAAACCATCTTCAGGCTATAACTTTAGTTAAAAGTCTTGAAGTGAGTGGGAGCCAGGTGAAAAAGCCTTGTGAAAAAGGTCGCTAGCCATCAGTAGTATACATTAACTACTGAAAAACTGACTGGAAAAGCTTTGCTTGTATCACGTGTTGGTTTTAGTAAATCAGAGCTACAAGCAAACAGTGTCTGAAACTTGTTCCCAAGTGTTTTTGTAAGGACAAGATAAAATCATTTTGGTATGTCTAACTAATTTTTTTGTGCATGTTTGTTTGCTTGTTTGAGCAGAAAAAAGTGACATTAAACACTTTCTTGGATACTCTCATGTCTGATCCCCCGCCACAGTGTCTGGTGTGGTTACCACTTCTGCATCGACTGGCAAATGTTGAGAATGGTAAGTACGAGCTGCTGCCAGAAAAACAGTTACAAGAGTAAACTTTGGTGTGGTGATTTTCTCACTCTGTAGATGGGTTTGTAGGAGCTACTGTACTAGGTTCGTTGACTCCACGTGCTATTTTTACTGTCACTGGTAACATATTTAAAGAACCTGTTGGTCATTCATCCAGGAACATGGCTTATTTCTTTCTATGCTCAGGAAATTGTCCTGACCATGTCATCTCATTGTGTGCTCTGGATAAGCAAAATGCAACAGGACTTGATCCATTCATATGCTTATGTTTGATAAACTGTCAAGGCCACAAGTTTATTAGATATGACATATTGCAGCAGAGGCAGAACAGCTTGGCTTTTTCTGTTTGTGCAGTATTCTTGGCAGAAGATGGCCAGTGCAGTGCGACATACCAGCCAAAAGGTCCTTCAGAAGGATCTCCTCTTAAGCCTACACTGCCAGGCAATATACTCTGAAAAGCAAGTTCCAGATTCATCCTTATCCTTTACTCGTGTGGAAGATGAGGTTTTAACTGTGAGATGCCTCTTTCTTCTCAAGGGCTGCCTTTCCCCAAAATGAGTAGGTCGCAGCTTTTAAGACAGGAAGGGACTGTGAAGGTACACTCATGTGATTATTCTGCAGTGCATGTTGCATGTCCCTGGACAGTAACATCTTCCTCACCCTTCAGGCTTCTTGAGCACCTGGAGAACAGTTCATAGGCTCACAGGTTTAGAGAACTTCAGCCAAACCCTTCATATACTGTTTCTGTAGAAGGTGCTGCCACTCTGAAAGTGCAGGGGCAGAGCTAAAACACTTGTGCATCTCATTTCACTGTGTGCACCACCAAATTGCAGCTCACAAACTCTGCACAGTTCTTTGTGCAGTCCTGGAGTTGTTCCCCAGCTGCAACGCAGCCAACTTCTGCTGTCCAGAAGGACCAGCACTGACAATATTAAATAGAAAAAAAAAACCCATGAGACAAGAAATGCCTTTTTACGGTCTGATTTATCTGGGTATATTTATTCCTAATGTGGAATCCAGAGGCAATGATGCTGACAGTCATTATTCCAACCCTTTTAGAGAAGAAAGACTTTTTTTTTTTTTAATGGAGGAAGTGTATAAAAACAGTTTAAAAATTAATTTGGCAAGATAAATAGCTATTTTGTAAATAATTTTCCAGCTTGATATTTTTCCCTCAGCAGTTGTGTAAGGGGCGTGTTGTATATTCCTGTGTTGTTGCTCCCTTGAAGGTGAACCTCTAGCATAACTGAAGCTTTGGGATACTTCAGGGAGAGAAAATCGGGGAGGGGGCAGGAAGAAGAAAAGATCATACATACTCATCCTCTTAGGCAATAGAAGTATTTACATTGTATTTCCAACAAGAAAATGGGGCTGGTGGAAGGGGAGGTGTGCAGCCATTTTTTGGTGATAGAGGAAGAAGGAGGAAGTCGTGCATGTTCTTGTACTAAATAAATCTCTCTTCCCCTGAAAGGCACCAGTGTGGGTAAGGTGATGTTCCCAAGTCCTTCTGAGCTATAGAGCCACCTATATACCCCACCTTCCTCAAGCTCTTGTCACCCATCCCTGTCCCTCACCAGCTTCACGCTGTTTCCCCCCCTAGAGCAGTAGCCCTTCCTGTTGCAACACTCTGGCAGGGAATTAAAACCCTGAGACACTTGGCACTCATCCAGATCCTCCCAGGCTGAACCTTATAACAGAAAAACAGAAGGTGCTTGGGAGCAAGGAGATGTTAATTTGGTACATGCTGTAGAGAGGGGAGAGGAAGAGGAATACCATGATTATCTTGATTGGTACCTTAATGTGCTTAGTGACCTGCATCCTTGTTACTGCCTGTTGAGTGGAACAGAGAACAGGGCCACACAGGTCTCTTCAATGGCCAGCTTTCCAAATCTGGGCATCCAAAGCTAAGTGTTCAACTCCATATATAGGTACCTAAATGATGCCAGTTGTACAGATGAGACAGCAGTAATTAAGAGACAGTGACATGCCTAAGTACACTTCCGTGCTTCCAGCAATCAGACAGCCAAGTTTGATTTTTCCTCTGAGGCACATCACTTCAGCTCCTCACAGCAGAGCAAAACATCCAGCTTCCCCCAGTAAGGCAGCTGAAAGGTGCAGTGGATTTTCCCACATATGAATTTCCTCTGTCATGTAGTCCCTTAGACACCGAACACACTTTTTCTGCTGCGAGCAGGAGGCGCAGACATCAGCTGGGAAGTGATGAAGGGTTTGGAGCCCAGTGTAGGAAGCATTGCCCGTGGCTTAGCAGGGGTTGTTGGGAGGCTACTTGAGTTTTCACAGGTCAGAGCTGTAGGCAGCAGCTGACACTGCAGCTCTTTAGGAGCAGAGAAGGGATTCACCCTCCAGTTCGAGGTTTTATCTGTAAACTTTTGGTGGGGATTTCTTTGCTTTGGTTTTATGGCTTGATGTCTGTCTCTCCTGTACAGTCTTCCACCCCGTCGAGTGTTCCTACTGCCACAGCGAGAGCATGATGGGGTTTCGCTACCGCTGCCAGCAGTGTCACAATTACCAGCTCTGTCAGGACTGCTTCTGGAGGGGCCATGCCAGCGGTTCCCACAGCAACCAGCACCAAATGAAAGAGTACACGTCATGGGTAAGGAAAGGCTTGCACCTCGCTGCAGACCGCTTTGCCCTGCAGCTGGCAGAGAAGCCCACGGCTGCAGGCGGCCGTCCGGCACAGGGCAGCCAGGACCTGGGCCGCTGGTTTGGAGCGGTGACCCCGTCAGGGAGGCTTTTGCCTCTGGAGCCGTCGGGAGAGCGCGGAGGTGGGAATGGTCTTTCGTGGGTGAGGATCTGGGGTGTCTGTGACAGTGCGTGCCGTGGGGAGGGCAGCACAGGAGGGGCTGGCACCAGGGTGCTGGGCTCACGGCAGCTGCTCCCATTCCCGGGGGACTGACGGTAAAATCATCATTGGCTCTGTTTGGCTACGTGTAGATGGAAGGCTGAATGCTTACTGCTCAGTCATCAGTATTTTCAGTTGAGTGGCTGCAGCATATGTGGAGCGTTTGGGATGGTCCTGGCACTGTAGAGCTGAGCGTGGCCACAGGCTTAGATCCGCAGCAGTGTTTACCGGAGACAAAAACACACTTCGGTCTTTTTGTTGTTAAACAAAATAATTCAATGCTTTTTCTAAGCTGAAAGAGAAGTATCAACAGCTACATTAAACTTCTCTGAAGGGCGTCAGACCTGGGAGCTAAGCTCCCCGTGGACTGAAGCAAAGCCCCAACAGAAGCCCTTGGTCAGGGAGCATCCCAGTCCTTTAGGGTTCAAATCCAGAGATCAGGAGAAAAATCCTAAGCAATCTCAAATATTACAGAAGCTTATTGTCAAAAGAAAAGAAAATTATGCAGATAATAACAATGCACTTCTGTACAGTGTTCCATGTGTATTTTTTAACAAAGTTCTGAAGCTTAACACTTTTAAAATGTCCGGTTTTCTAATGATGGATCAGGCAAGGGTTAAATTTGATGAGGTTTGTTCTGTATGCCAGTCACACAGCCTTGCCCTGCATCCCAGCAGATCTGGGCCTGTAATTGGTTTTGTGGGTCCTAATTGCTGTTTGTTGCATAGACACAAATGGCTTGAGTTTGATCTCTCTGAATAGGAGAGCACCCACTACATATCTCTGACTCCATTCCTAACAGCAATTTGTACTATAAAATCTTTTTTTGCTGTAGCCAGGCAGCTGTAATTATAGGTAGGAAATAATTGGAAAACTTAAGATTTCTGCTCAGCAGAAGACAAAATACATACCTAGTGGTTTCAAACATTGCCTTGTCAGAAACAAATGTTTTACTTCAAGTTTGAAATTGCCTTTCTGTGGCATTCATTAGCATTTGTTCAAACCTGGTTAGCACTCTCCATAATGCATCTGTATCAAGCTCCACATGCAGATTAAAGGTGTTCAGGAGTGCAGTGGAACTCAATTGTTCTCAATTCAGAGTTAAATCATCTGTAATGAAAGAGGAAAAGCCTGAACTTTACATATTAAGGTTGGATTTCTCTAATAGAAATATTTCATTATGATCTTGATTACAGTCATAAGCTGATGCAGAATGTGTGCATAAATACAATACTGCTTCTGTTCAGTTCAAAAAGCTTTTAAATTTTAGTGTATAGAGCTGTGTTTTGGGGGGGTGGAGATGGTGTAAGGATCACTCTCCCTGTTCTACTGGCGGAGAAGCTGAATCACAGAGTGGTGGGTTGGATTCCCTGAGGAACTCTCTCACAGACAAAAAGACACTGTAGATCTCCTAGCCCTTCCTTAGAAAACTGCTCAACTGCAAAGAGCATCCAAACAACTGGAGAGAAGAAAGCACTGGGTGTTTCTTTTTAGACTGGCTGATGGGATTTCAGGGTGAAAAGCATGCTCCTTGCACCATCCTTTGGTGACAGGGGGTCAGCCCCTTCTGGCACGCTGTCGCCATGGTGGGGCAATTCCCCCCATGCACATGTTCCACATTTCCCGTTTCCTGGTGTGGCAGGAGCTGCAGTGGATGCAGGAGGTGGAGGAGGAGCTTTACAACAGCAGTTAAACAGTGTGGGGTGCTGGAGCTGAGGAGGGAAGTACTAACAAGGAAAAGGAATATAGCAGCCTGACCCCAGCTAGGGAGGAGACAGTGTCCTGTAGGGTGTATCTGTATGGACTGACATCCACCGACTGCTGCTGCTGCTCGTGCTCCCAAGATGGTGAGGTACGAGCCAGCTCTGGTCCAGGTGGTGCTAGCTGTGTGCTGTCCTGCATTCAGTACCACCTGAGCTCAGCATTGCAAAGAAGCAGTGGCAGCTGCATCTGCCCACATAGATACACCTTTAGAGCCTACTCGAAAGGCCTCTGAAGGTAAGAGTCATCTCCAGCCTGAGCAGTCTTTGCCTTACCAGACTCTTGGGGTGGGAAGGGGGCAAGGGGGATGTCAGTCAATAGGTATGTAAGCCATAGAGCTTCCTATTGTTTTGTGCTTCCTATAGCAGAAAGAGAATGCACCTTACTTGTCCAGATTACCTCTACCTTCCTTGTTCCTCCCAGAAATCACCTGCTAAGAAGCTAACTAATGCACTTAGCAAGTCTTTAAGCTGTGCTTCCAGCCGTGAACCTTTGCACCCAATGTTCCCTGACCAGCCTGAAAAACCTCTAAACCTGGCTCATATTGTGTAAGTATCTGTGTGCTGTAGAGAAAGTAAGCTTTGTTGTAGGAGTTGCTTACACCAAGTGCAGATGTTATGGTCTAAACACAGGAGGCAGCTGTGGCCTGTTGAGCTCAATGCATCACAAGTGCAAAGTTGCTGATAGGGATATTTGGTGTAAAAATGTTTTCATGTGACTTCACTTGAAAAGTCAGTGGGATATGTACATACAGCCAAATACTGGGACACAGTGCTGGTATGTCACCATTCTCCTCAAGAGGTATCCAAGCAGTTTCATAGTGTTTCGGCTGTTTGGGATGTATTCCTACTGACAACATCAGTTTTGCCACCTAGAGGCTCTCAGCTCCTGTGTATCACAGGAGTGTCTTGGCACAAGGCGACAAAATGAAGTCTGACCAATTTTGTTGAAATGGGTGGTGGAAGTGCTCTCTGTTTGTGGAGCTGTGGCTTTACCCAGCCCTGAAGAGTTACAGGAATGTGCATAAGAAGTGTGTCTTCAATTGCCAAGTCACTTGAAGAGAGTCTATTATCTTTACATTTTGACATTTTGGGAAAGCAAAATGACATTTTGCTATAGCAGTTTGCGTCACTACTACTTCTCTGCAGGACTCAAACCCAAAGCAGAGAGAAAATGTACTTGTGCAGGGTGGGGAGATTATCACTTTGGATTTTTTTTCATTCTAAAGCATAGTGTCAGCTGCTCAGATTTTCTCATTTATCAATTTGTTTTACCTTTGTTTCCTGGATCCTTAAAAAAAAACCACCGTGAATTTTCTGTAGAATGCAGGAAAAATCAAGACATTGGTTGGAGAAACTTATAAAGACATTGACTTGGAAAAATTATTCCAAAAATACTGTCTTTAAGGTATTTCTCTTATTCTGATACTTTTCTTAAGAGAATATCTTTAACCATCTTCCCAGGGGCCCTGACTGAAGCATCTCAGGCAGCAGCCATTAAAATTGTATGCTGCATATCTGTGTTACTGGCTGCTGGAACTATTCCAGCCTGTAATTATTGTAGATATTTGGTTTTGTTAGTACTGAATGTTTGTATGTAGCATCTTTAAGGGCAAGTGCACACCAGCCATTGTTGGCTGTGTGACACCTGGAAAGTTCATCCAACCTACCTGACATTTTAAGGATAAATCCTGATGGTGCTCCCTCCTCATGCTGTTATAGCAGAACTTTTTCAAGGTGTAAAAGCGTTCTTTGCTTTTCAGACATGAGGTGCCTCTGACAGATACATAGTGCCAAATCACTGTTACACTCACCTGTCAGTTAAAACCCCCTGCACCTCTTCATGAAGGTGTAATGGGAGGATGTTCTTTGGAAGAAATCATCCAGAATTGGATCTGCTGAGCTACCCCACTGCTGTGCATTGTATAAAAGCCTGGCTCTGCTGGCAAGTCAGTGATAGTTTCACAGGGCAGATTTTGGCCAATCCGTAAGGGAAATGGAAAGAGACAGAGAGCATGAAACAGAGAAACTTCTGATCCCTGTCAGCTGGAGGCCCTTGAAGGCCTGGGCGTATGTCAGAAGATAACAGGTAGTGAAACCTGGGCTATGGTGAGTAGATTAAGTGCATTTAGGCAAAGCAGGGGGAAGGTACCATAATGGAGTTCCAAATCTTCACTGTGAAATGAACACCTTCCCTTCTTCCTAACTATACAGACATAATTTAGAGTGATTGGACGTGGGAATGAAACGTTGTCTGTTTTGTTTTACGATAGAGTTTCTCTTTATTCATAGATTGAAGGCAATATAACGTGGAAATATATATTGCCTATAATGATACATGAGTGAAAAACCTGTAAGTTGTGGAGGTAGCATGATCTATGGCATAATTCACATAAATTAACTGAGGGGAGAGGTGTGCTACAGTACCTCACTGAGGATATCTTCTCGACGATGTGATTTTTATTTTTAAACATAATGGAAGTTGAAAGAAACAGTTCTGGGCAGGAATCCAGACAATAAGAGTTTTATATGTGCATAAAATGGAAGAATTTTGGCAGCAAAACAGCATCCTTTTCTTAGCTTCTAACTTAAACGGGGACAAGTACTCTCTGCATTACTATACAGCCTTTCCTTTTCATCCTTCTTCCACCTTTGAGTGGTGCCAGACTGTATGGGGTTTTTGTTTTACTGGCGACACACAATTTAAAATTAAGCAAGAAACACATTTAAGGCTGATCTAGAGAAGCAGTTATCAAAGTGTCCTTAACTTGATGGAGGAAGGAGAAGCCCCTTTGCCCCACTGCTGGAGGGGTCCTTTTTCCTTTCTATGCATAAGATTGGCCAAAAAAAAGGATGCCAGACTGCAGAGATGACAAATGGCGTGGCCAGTGCATCATGGAGCTATTTTTCAAATGCATTCTGCACTGGCCTGACTTTGTTTCCATCTAAGCCTGTGGGAGCATTATTTTTGACATCAGTGTGAAAAGGTTAGACCAGCATGGAGCACTTTGGAAAATTTCTCTTGCTTAATTTATTATGATGGGTATGTGTTATGCCATAACAAGGATTAACGCATGGCATATTTCAATGGTATTGTTTTCTGCCTCTTTGGGGAAAGTTCATTATCATCAGCTCACTTTTATCAGAAAGCTTAATCACTCCCCGAAGTTTAGAAATAACCTCAGACAGATAGACATTTTTAGTCAACAGCTGAGTTTTCTTTTGCTTTACCATAAAGGCTGCTGTTCTTGTCTTATCACACTGCACAGCTGCATATGTATGTTTGAACATATATTTGATATTCGAGCTGAACTTGAGGAATGTGACAGTGGACATCAGCCTTTTAAGACACTTGCCTTGGGAAAGCTCAGATTAGTTTAATATACTTTTGTTCATCTAAGAATTGACAAACTAATGCTAATCACAAAACCCTAGCAAAGCCTTTGTGTTTATAGACTTTTGTACACAAAAGTAACTCTGCGTATGTAAATAGATCAATGACCTTTTATGCGTAGAGGCTCTCATGCCTTTTGCAGAATCAGGGTTATAAGAAGGGACTATGTCCAATGTACTACTTAAACCAAATAACTGACAGTTTAATTAATGATCTCTTTTTCCATTTCATTTTGGCTGCAAAAGAGATACTTGGTGAGTATTTTTCTTCTTTAGTACACTTATTGGAGGAAGAAGCTTGGGGAAAATGTGATAATCTCATTATTACCAATCCTTTTTTATCAGGGCCAAATAAACAGTTTGTTTTTGAACACAGAGATGGTGAAAGGGAAGAGCCCTTCTGGGAGTTAAACTTTCTCTTGCACCCCTATTTTGAAATAAAGCTTAGAGAAGACATTAACCTGTAGTGTGTATGTGGTGAGCTGCTGAAGTCCATGGGTGCCACATACCCACTTCAGGCTCTGCCAAGAGAGCACTCCTCCTGATTCCTTCTTTGGGACAGTGTTGAGAACCAGCCCTTCCTCCCTTCTCCTCTGCTGTCTAGCCCAGGCTTAGACCCATCTTTCAGAAACCCCAGCCTATGCCCAGTTATTTCCCAAATGGGATTTCTGGCCAGTGATTGCACTGAGAAAAGGAAAAATGCGGTAGTCTCATGTAGCTGGTGTGAACTATTTCTCCTACATCAATTACCAGCTTACAGTTCCCATGCAACAAATTAGCAGTTGTTTACCCATTAAATGAAATGAACTTCTTAAGTATTCTCTTGAAGTTAATTTTCAAATATCTGTATTTCAAGACTCGCACCACAGTGACCTTTCCAGTGGATTTGCTCTGATTGTGGCCTCATCCAAATTCTTGCTAGCTCTGATGAAGGGGTCCCTGAAAAATAATATTAAACACTTCTCCGTAATACATAGAGCACAAAGTGCTGCTTCTTAAGTTCATGACTGACCAGAACTGGAGTTTTTCATGTGGCCTTGCAGATGCAGGGTTGGGCTAAAATGGTATTTTTGTATAAATAACTAACATGCTGAATCTGGCATCTTTCTGTTCCTGGTTTTAAACTTCTTAAAATTGGCATGGTATTCTCATGCTGAGAAATTCTTTTTAAACTTGTCAAAGACCACATTTATGTTTGTTTTGAACAGTTAGAAAATAAGAAAGAAAACATATAGTTAATAGTTCACTTCTGTGCAGAGCTGGCTATTTTCATTTCTTACAAATGGTTTGAACAACTGGTTGACGTGCACAATTGGAACCCTGTGAATATTTTGCAGATGGCTGCTATATTTTGATTTGCACATCTGCAGAATTCAGAAAGCAAGACACATCTTTCACAGAGCTTAGAGGAGATATGAATCAACTTGAAATCGAAGTCTGAATTATATATGGCTTCAGGTTCTACTCACATCTGATTGAAAACCCTATGATTTTAATAACATGCGTTTTTAGGTTTTCCAAACTGTCTATATGTTTTGCCTAATGTTGCATAAGATGTCCTTTAAGAAGAAAAGATTTCCCCTTAATGAATACAGGAGAAAAAATTATGCATGCAATATTTTTTTTTAAGAGTAGACAATAAAAGAAAGCAGGAAATATTCCTTCTCGTTTCATTTTTAGTAAGAGCAGGAAATAAAGAATGTGATTGAAAAGCCATGATTATTAATGGGTCCTCTTAAACTAGACATTTATTTTATTTTTTTTATTTGGGAGTTTGATATACCAGTTGAGAAGCTTTGCAGATGACAACATGTATGTTATGAGACACAGAGAGCTGTGGCTACAGTGTGGTCACTGTGTGGATGTGGTAGCATGGAACTTATCATCAGGGATAACCACATGAAAAGATGGGTAGTTTATTGGCAGCTACCCCTGCAGACCTCCACGCTGCCACAGCAAACCCACTGCCAGTGCCCAGCCTACCTGGTCGAAAGCAGCAGCTGCACCATGAATCACAGGCTCTGGAAAGAAAAAATGGCACAGCAGTTATTTTGCAAAAGCAGGAAAAAATTCAAGTTGTTTAAATCTCACCTCAGCACACACAAAAGGGTTATTTCTTTCTAGGCCAAAGTTGCAGTGGGTTTTAATTGACTTCTGTTTAAAAACACAGTGTCCTTCATTTGGATCTGTTGCTACTTAAAGCAGAAGACGCACGTAGCAATGTTACTTTAACAAGAAGCTCGTTTAATTCTTTGCAAATACTGTTGGTGATGAGTTGTCTTTTATGCACAAGTAATGCAACTGGATGCTTTGCCTTCTTCTAGGCCCCCCCGACCTGTAACCAGCATGAACGACACACTCTTCTCCCACTCTGTTCCCTCAGGAAGTCCTTTTGCAAACAGAAGGTGAGTTCTTACCCTAATTTATGTTAAACTGTTATATGAGAGTGGTGGAGGTTTCAGTTTTCAATTCCCCCCCAGAAAAAAACAAACCCAAAATAAAATTAACAGACTTGAGCAGAGAAATGCACTGATACTGAGATACCTGGTTGGAGGGCTGGAGGTAGGGCACCTGAAGCTCCTCACAGCAGGGCACAGAGCTTCAGTTCTCATTTGAATCACTACGTCCCACCAAATGCTCACAGGCACCGCAGGCCCCCTCCCAGTGGGGCTGGAAAGGGCTGTTGGTGAGAAGCTGTTTTGTAGCAGCACTGTGGGAATAGAAACTGGGACATGCCATTGCCTACTGGGAATGCCTACATCGTACTGCAAGATATAATATGAACGAAGAGAAAATGTGTTCATACTTGCAAGATACGGCAAAACATCCTTACTCCTCTTAAAGCATTCACATTTTTTTTTAAAGGTTACAAGGGAGAAAAGAGTAATCTTGGCATATGGTGACCCTTCAGCAAACCAGAAAAGAGCGGTCAGAAACATTAATCCCAAAGAGAAGGTGCTTGCAGCAGAGAGCACACTTTGGCTCAGTATTTTGGCTCGTGCGGCCAAAATACATGTGTAGCATTTGCTAGATGGTTCAGCCAATTTGTGTAAGCCTACCAATCCGCACAGATGAGAAGGTGACAGAAAAGTAACTTCCTGCCACGTTGAGGAAGATGAGTTGTACGTCTTCCTTGAGCGCATTTCATTGCTTGGTTCCTGCTGCCCGCATCGGTGCTTCATGGTCCCTGAATAGCCAAGCACAATCTGAGTTTGCATGGCCACGTTCTTTAACACCAAACCCACGGTGTATCATGCTGCGATGCCCAAGGGAAGATGGCTTGCTGCTGTTTAGTTTTATGAACTTTGTTACCAGGAGCTATAAATCTGTAAGCTCTAAGTGTTATGTTAGTGCAAGTAGCTCCCTAGTGTAACTAAGATGCATTTTGAAAGCCAGACCCAAAGGAACCCCCAAGACCAGATCTGCTGCCTGTATGGACAGTGAGACTGCAAATGCATATTCATTTCTGCTGTTGAAGTATATGGAATTGTATGTGCCAGGGCAAGGCAGGATAATCAATTTGTGGCTTCTCCAGGACAGGTCATTAAAAGTAGGAGTGTAGCTGTTGCTTCTGTTTATCCCCACGCAGTCCTTGTGTCCACACTACAGAAGCATGCTTTGCCTGAAGGCCAGGGACCTGCAGTAATATCACAGCACTATCTACTGTGCTACTTGGTTTTCTTTATGTATGAAAAAAATCCTGATTTTTTTTTTACTTTTGTGTTCTTTAGTAATTCAGCTGACTGTCTTTATCAGCATTAAGCATATATGATTCCTGAGCCATTAGAATTCCTTTTGTCCTAGAGGAAGAACTCCTTGATAGAGAATCCTCTGAAGGCAGCAGGCAACAGGACAAGCCCCCCCCCCAGCCATATGTACCCAGACTGCCTTGTTAAGTGGATAGTATGACATCCTTATACAGTAAAGAGTTTCCATGCTGCAGCAGTCAGTTCTGGATTTGTTAGAGTTAACAGTACCCTGGTATGTAAAGCAATTACATTGCTTGTATATTAAAAGCTATTTTAACTTTAGTTTCAGCAGCCTAGCAGGATTTAAAGTGTTTGTCAGCTTAGTCTCATTATTATTTTCAACTCTTACAAATTTAACGTGCATCCTTTTATTCAAAAGAAAAAGCACACTACCAACTGTCAACTCAGTATCCTTTCTAAATGGCTGCAAATTGCATTTATTGTAATGAAGCTGCGCTGAACACACTGCTCTTTGTGTATCATTTTCAGGGTATTAACAAGGTTTCATTGTTTGAATTATTCAGGTTACTTGGGGGTATAAATGCAGCCAGTCCTGTGGCTGATGAGCATTCTCTTATAAAGCTGTATGTAAATCAGCTTCACAACAATTCACGGTCAGTATGAGAGCACTAACCCACTAATCGCTGTAGTTCTGTAGCTCATGTGCTAAATCATTAGGGATTCTGCTAAACTACTAAAGATACTCTTTAAGGAAGGCTCTGGCGGGCTAGAGGGTTTCTGTGGCTCTAATTAGTCCTTTGAATAGACTTCCTGCTGGCTGCGGGCTTTGCCAACTTCTTTTGCTTCTGCACAGCACAAATCTTTCATTTTACCCTTTCACATAGGATTGATATTAATGTACCTTGAGGAAGCCAGAAACACTGGTTTTGAAAACAAAACCAAAAAAACCACACCTTTAGGTTTCACCACCTGTGTATGACTTGGCTGATGCATTCTTCAACAAGGAACAGACGAGGCTCACATGAGAGCCTGGAAATGACACCAGGTCTCCCAGCCAGCCTCCTCTTCCGTGGCTCTCGCTGCTGGTGGTTACTATCCTGCAGTTAGTGCCACTTGCTAGTAACCTTCCCCACAACCCTTTGCTTTGCTTTTCAAAGTGGCCTCAGAAAAGGCAGATCTCGATCCTACGGAAGCTAATGAAGCCTTTCCATTTACATAGTGAGTGCTGGATTTGGCCTGATGCCTCTGGTTGCTGCACCCTTTTTCCAGCATTCTCTCTCATCTTAGTGACCTAAAGGAAGAGCCTATTTCATTCTGCATAAAAGAAATAAAGCAGTTGGATAAGAACAGTATCCCCATTTACACTCCCCATGGAGTGTAACGACCTTTCTTTTATTCTTTTTTTTTTATTAATCCCTGAGCATTAGCTATAATTCATTAAAAAAGTACTGAAACCAGGGTACTTTTTTGCTAAATGCCAAGGTCTTCAATCTGTATTAGACTAATAACAGTATCTTCATTCACTGTTTTAGGTTTTACTATTATTATTGCCCTGGGAAAATCAGGCCTTATTAGTGTGAGCTCATCCTCTCGTACATCAGAGAAACACACTATGACAGCTCTGTTTGCAATTGTGCTGATTTGCTCCATCATTCATACTGTAATAAAAATTGTACAACTCGGGTTAAATTTCTAGCTGAATGTAATCAATGCTAAAAGCTTTGCTGCCTGTGTTTTCAGTGCAGATAACTTACAGTTAATTTGTGTTGCAATCTAGTCCAGAGGTTTCAGACAGCTTTAAAGAAAGTTTTTTAGGTAACTGGAATATTTATGCAAAGGAGAATTGGCACAGACTGTCATCTGTGGGATTCCCATGGTATTTATTTCAGCTAGTTGTGTTCTCATAAGAACATTACCATTTGCAACCAGTTTCTCCCTGTAGCAGGAAATGCTGAATTCAGCACACAGAGTCATTCTGCTGCTGAAAACAGATATGGTCTCTTACATCAGCACAGTATCATCTTCATTTCATGGGTAAAAAAGGGAAATGAACTAGGAAAAAGAATCTTATTAAAGATCTTTAACTAGTAAATACAGTGACAAACGGTGGGGAACAGCTGAAAGGAGGCTTTAAACTGGAAGAACTCTGTGTTCTTTGCAGTTTAACTGTGTTTGAAGCGATGATTTTGGGTGGGTTTGTGATTATTCCAAAACTCAAAGGAGGTCAGATTCAGGCTTTCCCTGAAGGTGGTGCTTAGTTTCTTCAAACCACTTCAGAATCCCTTAACATTTCTCCGTTTGCTTTGTGTTGTTTGAGCCACCATGCCCATAAGAGAGCTTTCATGAGGAGACTGGCATAAAATTTACAAGCACCTTTCTTTTCAATATATACAGCATGGAAGCTGATGTCAACAGTATGTTCTGTACAGCTCATGAACCACTTTAAAACATTTCTAATAGTAAAGAAGAAACAAAAGTTTAGTGATCTTCTCTGAAATACCAAATCACAGTTGTTCGCTGCGTCAACACCTAGTATGCGACTAAAACCACAAGTCCTGTAACTTTTTTACAGTAGCCAATATTCAGGCTTTAATCTCACATTTGTTTTTGTGATCAGAACAAGGGAATATTGCTGCAGAGTAGGTAATGTCCTTGCAAACCCAATGAATTGGATATGTTATGTCAAAATGGGTAAATTGAGCGTTATAGAAACTTAGATCCAGTCAAGAGGAATAACTCTATACTCTGAATTGTTTTCTTCCTTATTTGGATTCTTTTGTTCCCCAGGTGAGGTGTCTCAGTACTACCTTAAAGTATATAGCTACCACAGTAATGGATACAATCTCTTTTTCATAGTAAAGTCTTCTTTAACCTATCAAATTATAGGGCTATGGTGGGATAAGATGAAAAAGAACAATTTTTTTCTTGCGTTTTTCTCAGCCCTTCCTCACAGCTAATACATTTAGTTCTTCTAAAGGGGTAATAAACTGGAATAAATGGAGTGATGCAGCTCATTCTGCTGAGCTTGAAATGACTTGGCAATTTTGTGGTAGGCAAAAAATGCACTATGGTATCAAATGCCCATAGCCAAGGAGAAACTGATGATTTAAGTATCAGTTGATTGATACTTAATGCTGAGTCAGAGTAGCTGGTGCCTTTTTTTTCAACTCCACAAAAAACCTGAAAAGAACTGGATATTCTACCTGGGCATAGCAAGGGATTAGGCCAGATTTCTGGACAACAGTTAATTTTGGAGAAAAACGTTCGTTTGCAGCTGTTTGCTGTTGTTGTCCATGTTTCTGTCTCTAAGGAGCATGGTAGATCTGGGCTTTCTGTTGCCTTCATATGTTATTTTCAGAACAGAATGAGAACCTTCCTTATTTCATCAGCAGTATTCTCCCTGCTAAAGGAAATGTTAGATGTCTGTTTAATATGTCTGTATGTTTAATGAAGAGACATTTACACCAGTGTTGTTAGATCTACATCTTTGTAGACATCTGATCAGATTTGGGAAGTTTTCTCTCTTAATTTGGACAGGGAGGCATTCTTTGGCATCTTACAAAATGTTCAACTTTAACAGAAATATGTCTTCAAAATATATGCTCCTGTTGGTAGGACCCAAAGAAACTCGCTGTGGCCTGAACAGTCTCTGAACTATTAGTTGTATTTTGGGGAATTTATGGAGGATGTAGGAAGACGTGGAAGAATAAGAAGGACAGAAGTCAGCTCTTCGAAATGAAGGAAGGTTGAAGGTGGAGACAGGGACAAAGATCGAGGGGACTATAAAAGAGACAGCCTAACCTTGGTACCAAAGATACTGAAGTTATGAAAGAATTAGTAAGCACCTGGAGGGTAATAAACCAGTGAGCAATAACCAGCATGGATTTGTCAAGAACAAATTATGTCAAACAAAATTAATTTATTTCATTGACAGGATAACTGGTCCAGTGGGTAAGAAAGAAGCAGCAGATACGATACAGGTTGACCTTAAAAGGACTTTTGACTTAGTCCCTGATGACACAGAAGTACCCGAAGGAAACATGGACTAGGGAAATTAGTATAAGAGCAACACTGAAAATCAGTAATTACATTTGCAAAAGTTTGCTGTCATTCTAGGAGGAGAACATACCAGCTGGGATTCTTGAAGGCTGTCTGAAGTCAGACACTGTGCATTGTTTCTTGTAGTGACCTAGTGGGAGCAATAAAGTGAGTGTGTGCAATTTATAGGTGGTACAAAGGTTGAAATAGTTATGGGAAGGAGTGCTTGGAGAGCAGTTTCTAAATTAAAAAATGAGCTCAGTTGCAATGGTAGTAATTGATGTCCAAATCATCTAAAATCAATTAGAGGAAACTCAGTAATTATAAGTGAAAAGTGCTGTAGCAAGGAAGCAAATAATCAAATAAAAGATGGAGCATAATTGGATGGACAGAAATATTTTGACAGAAGAGCGAGCAGTTGCAGTGAACCACAAACTAATTGAAGTCAGCAATGTGATTGTTAGATTGCATCTGACCCTGGGACATCATGTGGAAAGCCATTAAAACTCACTGCTGGAGGAGGAGGCATCTGTCTGGAGATTTGCACCCAGTGTAGGGCAATAGGATGGGGACAAATATGCTCACCAGCATGACAGAGTCCAGAGGAGACACCTAAGCATCAGAAAAGCTTAGAAAACAACTTATAAGAAGAATTGTTTGGAAGAGTGTAGGGAAGACAAATTTGCTTAATCAACTAAGAAGGAAATGGAAATTGATAGAGACGATATCATAGCTCAATGAGTAACGTTTGTGTGCCTGTCCCTCTAACTATGTTGCTTCTGGAGCATGGGAGATGAGAACTCTTGGCTGGAAGAGGGGACATCACACTGCACTGTTAGAAAGCAAAGCACGAAATCTGCCCTGGGGTCTTTGGTCTCCCATTGTGGCAACATATCCATCTTTAAGAACCAAAAGCTGCATTTTTGGCTGAAATGACACACCCTGTACCCCTTGAATGCGTTTTCCTTATGGAACTGGGAAGGAAGAAAACATGGGTGGGAAACAGATCCTTCTAGATGGCATGGACCATGTTTATCTGCATGGACACTGCTTCAGTGAAAGCATAACACACAGAAGTAGCATGGTGATGGACACAGAAATGTGAAGTAAGCATTTTTTTGTTGCTGCGCAGTCTATCATTTCATTCAGCTAGCTTCCTGATTTATTATAAATTAATAGGGCTTTATTGATTATAAATCAATAGGTTCGGACACACTTCGATAACGTCCTTTTCAGAACCCTGCTGCCAATCTTGACCTCCCAAAACGAGGGGAATGGCACATACCTCATCTTACTCAATTCCTTCTTTGTCCTAATATTAAAGGTTTTGATCTTTAGTCCATCAGAGTCACGTCTGCTCAGCTTTATCATGCATCACTTTTGTGCAGCATCATCTGCCTACACCCTTCCCCAGCCGCAGAGGTACCTGGATGCTCACGCACCCATCTTTTGGTCAAAGCCATTTACAGTACCAGCAGCCAAACCAAAAAATAAAGGAGAATAATTTTTAAAAAGAAGGAAGTAAAATATATTTTTGTTTTGCTTTATTGTTGATTTTTTTAAACAAAAAATGCTACAGTGTGAAAGAAAAACTAACGTTTCAATCTCTCCATTTTTAGCCAGTGTTGTTATTAACATGAATATTTTAGCATTGGGAAAGATGCAGTTACTGCAATCTCCTAAATACTGTAATTAGGGGGAAAAAAGTGGGTTTTAATTTTTTTTTTTAATCAACAGAAGGACAATACTTCTGAAAATTAAACTGGTGTATCCCATCACTGCATCTAAATAAGCACATTTCCATAGATTATTGAAACTATGTTATGCAGAGAAAAGCAATTTAGCTGTTACAGTGAAGCTTTCTCATCTTGAAAGCTGCGTTTAAGATGGTGTTTATCTCAGACTCCACCTGGAAACTCCACGAGCTTTCAACTAACTCTCCATTTGTGAGAGAATCACATTTTGTTTGTCTTCTCTAGTGAAGGCTTTATAGTTTGCTTTTGGAGAACAGGAGGGAAAACTCTGACTTCGCATTTCCTGAAGTTTTCTAAAATTTCTTTAAAGCTTCTGTTATCTTTATACAGTTGAATTCACTTGAAGAAGTTTCTCCAAACTCTGTTGTCTAATGAATTTCAGACAACCCTGTTTACCCTCGTCTTAGTTTTGCTCTCTTATTAACTAGCTCTCCTTCCAAGAGTACTGAAATAGAGCAGAGCAAACTGCTGGCTAGGGCTGCTCCGGCTTTCTTGAAAGGCAAAGGGTAAGTTAAAGAGAGAGTATGTTTGTAGCTTGCACTAACACAGCTAAACCAAAACCTTTTCCTCCATTCCTCCTGCTTTTAGTGTATTCTATAAGCATCTCTCCTGAGAAAATTGTGATAACCAGTTAACCCAGTGAGCTAAGTAGGGCATGTTTAAATATTTCTGTGTACACCTGGATGCATGAGGTCTTGATCAGACACTTCCAAGCAAATCCAACTAATGATTTCAGCGTGTTCATCATGTGTGTACCATATGTATATTTAATGTATATATGCAATACATACTAAAGCAAACACAGACTGTCCTCACAGTCTGCTGTATTTTGAACTAAGTGGTACTGTACAGGTCCAGACCCTGGCCCAATCTGGCATCTCACCAATTTCTGAGGCTGGCTCTGTAATTGAGCAGGATTCTGCCATCCTAAGTCATTAAATACTTACCATACAAATCACAATAACAACAAAGTATTTTCTGTGCTCGGTTTGTCGTTTTTCCTAAGAACACTGAAGTATTCATTCCTAAATTCCCATTTCACAATCTTACTTGCTCCTGCTTTCTCTGTTATTTCCCTCTGTCTGTCCGCACCGCACCCTCTCTCCCCCGACCCTGTTTCAGGTTACAGTACAGCCTCGATGTTGCAGACAGGCTGGCCGATGAACATGTACTCATCGGGTTGTATGTCAACATGCTGCAGAGCAACCCCGCACGGTTAGTGCAGGTTTGGCACCTTTGGGGAACCCAGGAAAGGGATGTTGGTCACCCAAATGCTCTCACTGTTTCCTCCTGGCTACCAGCTGAAGCAGCTCTTAATGAGCACTAACCTAAAGGGAATGCTTGTGAATATGGGGTATGTCCTCCCAAAGCTGGTGTTGCCGCAGTGGCACTGCTAGTAGAGAAAGGGAATGGTTATATTTTGGTAAAGACAAGAAGAACAAAGTGCTGCCATCTCAAAGCTCCTGTGTGAAGCCAGTTTCTAGGAGAGGTAGGTGACACCTCTGGAGGAGGTGCAGCTGCTGCATCTCTTACAGCCTCAGGTGGCATCTTCAGGCAAAGGTCAACATGCCCCAGAGTGGCTGGATGAAGTTTGCTCAAAACCCACAGGGCTGTGTTAGGATGGTGCTGAGTTCAAGTTACACCACCCTGCAGTTTATCAAGGTTTGAGTAAGGCATGTTGTTAACCTTCACCTGGTAGCTTCTGATTTAGGTGAGGCTGCAGCTGGCAGCTCAGCTGTTCTGTCTGCCTGAAGAAGACAGACATGAACCTGTTGGAGCAGGTCTAGAGGAGGGCACAGAAATGATCAGAGGGCTGGAACACCTTTCCTGTCAGGACAGCTGAGAGAGTTGGAGTTCTTTAGCCTGAAGAAGCTCCATAGAGATTTTGTTGCGATTTTTCAATACTTAAAGTGGCTTCTAAGACAGATGGGGACTATCTTAGTAACAGGACCTGTTGTGACAGGACAAGGGGTAATAGTTTTGAACCAAAGGAGGGTAGATTTAGACTAGATAAAGGAAGACATTTTTTTGCGATGAGGGTGGTGAATCATTGGAACAGGTTGCCCAGAGAGGTGGTAAGATACTCCATCTCTGGAAACTTTCAAGGCCAGGTTAGATGAGTCTCTGAGCAAACTGATGTAGCTGAAGATGTCCCTGCTCACTGCAGGGGGTTGCACTAAATGACCTTTATAAGTCCCTTCCAACCCAAACCATTCTGTGGTTCTCTGAGGTACATGCCATCGCGTATTTTCAAATGCTCCTGGCAGCCAAAGACAAAAGGAGGAATGACTGTAGCTGGACCTTCATCTGTAAGAAAGACCTACAGAAATAAATTGTGAACGTAATACATAAAATTCTCTTAAGAGCTACATAGCAGCATTTCAAAACAAAGCAAGGTTGGGGTTTTTAGATATTGAATCAGGCTAATTTATAGTAGCTAATGATCAGATCAGTATAGGCCAGTAAACCTTTTGTCTGGTTTAAGTGTAGATAGTATTTGGGGGAGGGAAGGGTGTTAATTTAATTAATTTTCACTACTTATCTTTATTTTTCATCTGCAGTTACTTGATACTGTAACTAGAACTAAAAGTGTTCCTTTTCATCCCTCACAGGCTAATAATTTGAGGGCTTTTTAAAATCCAGTTCTCAAAGTGAAGTTAAGAAACAAGAGAAAGACTTAATTCATTATTTGTAGTAACTGTATGGGTGGAAAAAAAGTATCTTTTAGACCTATTTTTTGGTTAGTTTAATTGTAAATTGTGTTTTAGCATGTAAAACTGGTACTTGATATTTAATTTAGTTCATCTTTAGTGTCTGATTCTATAAAAGAACTTTTAACTGCAAATAATTTTCCTTTGTCTTCATGTAAGTTGAAGACTTTACCTAGTTATGAATATTAATTCCACATATTTCAGTCTTCTTCAGGTGCAGAAGGAAATAAGATAAAATATAAGTAGTAGGTTATTTTTAATCCATATAAAGTTACCTTCTGATTATTTTCTATTATACCATGCAGTACTGTGGTGAGGCATATTTCTGTGCTGTAAAATTACCATGCTATTCTGTGGTATTTAAAAAAAAAAAATAATTTTTATTAAGTGGGCATGAACATCAACTAACTTTAACTAGGAAGGCTGGTCTAATCTTCTTTTGAAAGAGGAAAAACATTCAGAAACCCACCGATTACAGAGGAAATATATAGACATTTGGCTCCCTTGAGCAGAGTTAGTTTTTCTATGATTATACTCACATACCTGAGTGTTATTAACATTTTGCTGCTAAAATCTTGGTGATTCTAAAGTAAATGGCAAATGAACAATAGTAGAGGGCTCAGAGGGCATCAGTTCATCTGTTAAAACCCAGAGAGCTTTGGAAGTGTCACAGATAAAACAATCCTCAGAATACATTTGGTAGGCTGTTGTAGGACATTGTTCTTATAGGATTGAGGCTTAAAAGCCTGCCCTTTAACTTGTCAGTGTTTTCTACAGTACATTATATGTTAAGTGGTGATTTGTGCAATAAGAGCATGTCATGAAGACCCCACTGATATCTCTGTTGTGAAAATTTCACGAGACTCACTTTTTTGAGACTTTTCTAACCAGCAGTGACATAATTTTAAGACCATCAGGGGTCACTCTGCATCTGAATGATAATTCTGCCAGACCAATTATTACTAATAAAGTCCTTAAAGAAATGGTCACTAATGGAGAAGCAGTGTTAAAAGTCGCTAACTTTTATAGAAAAGAAGGATCAGCAGCAGGATATTTGTATGCAAAATGTACTAGTTTGTTTCAAAAAGATGCCTGAATGATTCTCTTAGGGGTCCCAAATTCTGCATGCATATTCACAGTATTTTAAAGCTTTAAAGTGTGTATTTTGCTGTATCTTTGTTCATGGAGTTGCTGAAGTAAAACAGACGTGAATTATGGCAAATCAGAACTCTGAGACATAAAAGTCTTTGCAGTCAAGGCTAATCCTGCTGTGCATATACCTCTGTGCTTAGTGATCACGTAGAATAGGTATATTCTAGAACTAAATTAATCTTAGACACTGAACTGTAATTTACAAAGCTTTGGGGCTAGTGATTTGTGACATACATAGACCAAATTTGATGTGCCGCTACATCTATTTTATGACATCCACCTACACATAAATATATATCAAAAACATTGAATAGCAAGTAAGACTGAAAAAGCTGCAGTGGCTTGGTTCATTCAGTAAAGTCATTGTCTCAAGGGGTTCACTTGCATCTCAGATCTATGTTGCAGATTGTGTTAGGCCAACAAGTGGAACCATAATCCATTATTTTTCCAGGATGGATAATGTGGTTGCATATTGCTGTAAAAAGGAGAACTGATGCTGAATGTTTGCTGTTTTCACAGCCATCTGTTAGGATGTGATGTTTTAGACATTATGGAAAAATTAAAAATTAGTTATACTGTTATGAGAGTAACGTTTATTACCTGGTTTGCATAATTTTATGTGTCTGCAAGAGTTGCCCGCCCCTTTCTTTCTCTGGATGACATATCAGGACAGTAAGCATGAGGATGTAAGAAGCAGAACTGCATATACTTAGAAAAATACCTTTAGCTTGTGTCTTTTCAGAAAGTAAATCACTTATCCCCCAAGAATCCAAGTAAGCATAGAATTAAGATACATATGCAACACAATAAATTAAACATAACCAAAAAGTCACTGTTACCTATCACCAGAAGTTTTATGTGAAGCCTGCAGCACAAGCTTAACTTACACAGAATCCCTCTGTGTATTACTTTTCTAAACTTCATGTTTGTGGTTATTGTCAGGATGAGAAAAAGTTTATGTTTGTCTCTTTTCCATTACCTCAGCAAGCCATAACAAATCCACATGACTCCCAGCTTTAGTTTAATGATCGATGAATATCAACCAGTATTTATCTTTCAAACGTAACTTCTAACTCCTGGGGGGCTTAACCAAGCCAATCAGAATATGCACACTGTAGTTCCCTGAGATATCCGAGGGTATGAACTCACTGAGAAATTTTGGAGAAATATTTCCTTCTCCTTTTAAAGATGCCAATTCTTCAAAAGCAGATCTTTATCCACAAGTGCCATTTTCATCTAGAAGGCTTTTCAAGGCCAAGCGTTAATTTTCTGGCAAAAATCAGGATAGGTTGTCCTTGCCCAAAATAAGCCTTGTTTTGCACGCTCTTTTGAAATGTGAAGCTCATTTGCTATCAATCAAGTGCAAGCCCTGAAGGGCCCATGGGTAGGGAAGCCTGTGCCTGTCTTCGTTCAGCTGAAACATCATCCAGTTGCCCAGGAATAAGAAGAGCGGTCAGACTGGCTGGGATGGTCTGCAGGCTGCCTCGTATTCCACACAGAACAGCATTCTTCTCACCTCTTCTTAGGGGCTTTTTTTTTTCCTCTGGTATAGACTAAAAGTAATGCAATTTAGGATTCTAAATCCTGGGATTATCTAGGGTCAACTAAGTCCTCTTCAGATTTAATTTTTTTGGTAGTTTATTATTTTTGATGGTTTTCTGCAAACTTCTAAATGTTTATGAATAGTAAAGATTCTCACTATATTACCTTCTTCCTGCTCTTCTGACTAAATAATAGTCTCCATTTAAAATAAGGACAGATGGCAAGGGATTAACATGAGAGAAATATTTGCCTTTGATATTCTTAGGGAAAAAAAAAAGTAATAGTATGCAGTATTTTAAAGGAATTCAGCATATTGCTGTTCAGTTCTTACACTTTCTGATCACCGTTATGTGATTCTGTGAAATCTTACTTACAAATATCAAGAACCCAAGAATAAAAGAGGAAGTCTGATTATAAATTCCTAGATCAATGATTCCAAACTGTGTTTCATGAGGCCTTGGTAGGTGTCCTTCAAAACTGTCCTAAATATTGTTTTCTGTTGCAATCTCACAAAGCTTCTAAATTTTTTTTCTTAACAAACACCGAGGTTCCCACTAATGCACTATCTAAACAATAATCCTCTTCTGGGTGATAGGACAAAGCTGAGAGGTAAAAGCAAGCGTTGACTGGTGGTCTTAACTATGTCCCAGACCTCTTTGGACAGAATAGTCTGCAAGATGCATCTTGCGTGGCATTGGCCAGGGGTTGCAAACAGCTGCTGTTTCCCTCTAAGGGGAGGTGCTGCCTGGCCCCTAGAGTGGATCCTTCCAGGGAAACTACCCTTCCACTTCTCCCCTTTGCTCAGTTAGCATCAGCCATTGTTAATTTGGTAACATTTTGCTTCTAAATTCTGTAATGAGGGAGTGTGAGTGGACAGTGTGATGGAGCAAGGGTCGTTTTTGCTGTGTATTAACATGTCTTCCCTCCTTCTTCTCCAACCCTGAGCAGCGTGCTCGACAGTGCAAGTCGCCTGGATGAAGAACATAAGCTGATCGCCAGGTATGCAGCAAGGCTGGCAGCAGAAACTTCTTCATCAGTAAGTGTTTTAATTAAAGGAAGGTACTTTCCCTCTGTTGTGTTCCAGGGGTTTGGCAAGATCAGGGAAATTACATCTGACAGTCTTAATGATTAATGGATTATTTTCCCCTCTCCTTTTCATCAGATGCTGTTATGCTTTAGTAATAACACTTTTATGCAGTCCATTTAAACCAAAGAATCCATATACTAATGCATATAATCTATATACTAATTCAGTAGTATTTAAACAATTACAGCAAAAGGAATCTGACATCTTGAACTCAAGAAAGACTAGCAAATATTGTCTGGACTAGCTTTGGTTAAAGGTTAATGATTTACTGCAGTGGAAAAATGCAATGCTGAATCCATTTTACTCTTTAGTTCAAATATCACAGGCACTAGGCCCCTAAGTGCTGAGGATTTTAAGGAATGATCTTCAGCAGGATGACTGTAATGACCCCCTGCATTAGCCTTGGCTCCCATTTTCATTTCAGAGCAATGATTATTCTGCTTTATGTATCCCATGATAGAAGGTGATGACAGGCTAAAACCTCACTAACTATATTCAGGAATAAGAGAGAATGAAGCAGGATCCCAATCAAAGTATAAAAAATCTTAAGTGGCACAAATAAGGCCAGCTTAGTTACTTTTTTTTTCCCCTTCTCAGCACATTTGATAGAACAAGGGACCATAAACGTTGGTTAAGTGAAAAGCAGCCAGTCCAGAATGCCTGGAAGCACTATTTTCACAGGGAGATTTACATTGCAGGATCAATTGAAAGGGAGAAGTCAGACACCCCTCTTTAAGTAAAAAACATTGAATCACATTCATCCCACGTGAAGGCAGTGAAAATGAACCTGCTGTCCCATGCAGCCACCTGCCATGGAAGATTTCATACTACCTGCAGCTGCAGGGGAAGAGAGGGCTGCTCCTGGTCTGCCAGCCCAGCCCAATTCCATTCTTACAGAGGTGTGACACAGTGCTTCAGACTTAAGGCAACCTGTAGGTGATGATCCTGTTCCTGAAGGATGATAGTTCTATATGGGAACAATTCCCATTAATAATGTCTAATTAATAATTTCTAGGTAGAAACCAAATGTATATGAGTTGTGTCCATGATATGGGAGAAAACTTAAGAGACAATATTTAAGTAGCTTTTAAATAGAGCTGGTTTGGAGGAAAATGCTGAATTTCTCTTTACCATCCATCTCTGCTCTTTGAACAAAAGAGACGGAAGCAAAAGAGAAGGTTTCTGTGTACAGAAATCTTTCTGAGCACAAGACTGACACCACATTAGGAGCACAGCAGAAATTTTTAAGGGTCTGTTGATGTTCATTCCATTTTTTAAGGAACACTGGGTATTCAGGATAAAGATCCTGGTTTCACTGGTATCAGTCGTGACCTCCACCAGCATGGATCAGTTCTTCTTTATGCACTGCTCTGCTTCCCTGTGGTTGAAGTGTTAATGGGAAAATGTTCCTGTAGCTGAAAAAATGCTAAATGGTTACAAGTGTAATGTACTGTCCTTTACCCACAGACAGTGCTTACAAAGGTTAGCACCAAGATGTGTCTTCAGCCTTTTTAAGGGTCCACCTCCTGGAGGAGGAGGCACCTGACATCACGTAAAATTGGGCTCCAGAGTTACATTTCACAGGGCTTTTATGGTGAAAAACACTCAGATCACAGCAGTCACTCAGCCGAGTATTTTCTAATGTCTGATTCTTTCAGGTTGGAGTTAGAAATAAATGGTTATCTTTGGTAGCTGTGAAACTTTAAAATGTCTTGCTCTCTGTTGTCATTGATACAATACTGAAATACAGGAGTGTGAAAACAGTGTTTAGTTATTGCTGATGAAAGTGAAAAAAAAGCATAGCATGAAGCTATAGTGAGCACTGCCTAGTTTGGAAAGAAATAGTTTAATTCCCACTTCACTTTATTTGGAAAAGAAAGGCTCTGCTGTACCTGAAGGACTGGGGAAAGAGGCTTTCTGAATTATCATCAGTGTGGAGGAAAACTTGGACAAACGGGCCACACAGACTGAAAACTGAGTACAGCATTCAACTGAAAGTAAAATGGTACTTTTAAGAGAAGAAAGCATCACTGCACTGGAAACACATCACCTTCTTTTTGGAGAGAGACGCTGGGGTTTGCTTCGGTGTATTCCTGTTGTCTGTAGTATCAAAATTAAGGGCCGTGTTACAGCAACTGCCTGCAGCAGTGCCGTTGCCTTTTATGGTTGCTTCAGAGGAAGCTCCTTGAAGAAGTAATGAATGACAGGAAGGTAAACACTGAGTCTTATTTACTCTAGCACACACCCTGCTTTTACCAGCAATGGACCCATACTGATATGAGCAAAAAAAGGATCTTTTTTTCCAGTGTAGGCAAGCCCAGTACTGCACTGACTGAGCAGATTCAGGGAACAGATCTGTGTTGAGCTCATGGGTGCATGCTGGTGATTCCGCCTTCAGTGCAGCCTTCTCTTTTCTACAACAGCAGCAGGGTCAGCAGAGAGGGGCATCCGATATCTCCTTCACCATCGATGCAAACAAGCAACAAAGGCAGCTGATTGCAGAGCTTGAGAATAAAAACCGGTAAGCATCCACAAAGTACCTGCTTTTTTCAGTCTCATACATTATGTCTTTGGTTTTTTACCACCCGCTTCCATGCAGTGTGCTTATACATGTGCGTTTACCTCCCCCTACAAAAAGCACAGGGCACAAAAAGATCCACAGAATATGACACAGGCTCTGAAATCCATAGCTACCCCGTGTTTTAATGTGCGCTGGTCAGTGATGTGATACAATCAGTGATACTTTACTGTTTGCAGCTGCTGTTTGTTAAGAGTTAAAAAAAAAATAAAGAGCCTCTGCTGTTTCAAAACCAGATTAACCTTGTGTTGGATCCTCTGTAGCACTATCATGTGAAATGATAAAAGGATCAGTCACACTAGTAATGTCATGCTCCCCTGCTTTTATTAGTGAAGAAGATGATTAAAGCTCTTCAGAACAGTCTTCCTGGGAAAGGTTTACAGAAAGGTTAGCAGCAAGTTAGGCTGCTGATCAAATGAGGCACTAAGTACAGATGTGACCGAGATGGGGAGAGCACATCCAGGAGAAATAGGCCAGCTGGCCTCAAAAAGGAGCGATGCCCGTTTGTTAGCAGCAGAGGATCCGGCCCTGGGTATCGGGCTGCCTGATGCCACGAAATGTATGGCAGCAGAGCTCTGCTTTTACTGCTGGACTGTATAATAGAGGCCAGCCCAGACCAGATGGTTTCCTATTCCAAACTCTGCACTGCCTTCTGTCACCGTGTAATGAGCCACCAGCTCCAGTCACAATTTGTCTGTCGTAGTTGGGAGGCTGCCTCCCGACCGCCTGCTCTCCAGCACGTTGTGAAGAAGAGACAAAATTCACGAAGGTTTCAACCTTCTGCTCTGAAGCTTTGTATTAGCCTTTTGACAGCACTCCAGGGCTGCAAGCCAGTTGTAACAAGTCCTGTTAAAGTGCTTCTCTGTGAATTGTTGACCGCTCTTGCATCGCTGCTTACACTAAAAGGATATTTTTAAGTGCTAAATATTTTCTCTGATACTCAGGAAGGGCCAGAGAGGTTATTTTAATTTTTGTTAAGTTCATTTGGTGCTGGAAATGTTCATGAGGAAGAATTAGAAGGGAACAATTTAATAAAGCATAGAGATATTTCATGTCTACCTCTGATTTGGGGGGGGGCTTGAAGAAATATTTCCCTTTATGGGGAAATCCTAAAAATTTATTTAAAAAATATTCAGAGCCCTCTCCAATTGCTGAAGGTTTCTTTTGCTGGTTTGAAGCCAGTCATTTTATCTACATTGACGAAGAGCTACATAAAATCATACTACTTCTCCTCTTGCCATGTCCAGTGAGCTGGTTCTGTGGCCAGTTACTGACTTGCATTCTCCTGCTTACTCTCCTCCCCAAGAGAAATCCTGCAGGAGATCCAGAGGCTGCGACTCGAGCATGAGCAAGCATCTCAGCCCACACCGGAGAAGGCACAACAAAATCCCACTCTCCTTGCAGAACTCAGACTCCTAAGGTAAGTCCCCAGTGGTAAAACGTCCGTCTGTGACTGGGGCCAACCAGTTGTACTCAGGAAGAGAGGAAATGAGAGATAAGCCTGGCTTATGGTTCTGGGGGCTGTTTTAAGTAAATAACACAATGTGTATTTTTAATTCCTTTTCAGCGCAGGCTGTAGTCCTAGAAATAATTAAGCTTATGCTTTAAACGGTATGCATGAGGAATCTCACATATTGCTCATCTACATTAAATTAAGCACGTGCACCAGCATTTGCAGAGCTTGGCCCTCAGGTCATTTGGAATAGGTCCCCACAGCCCTGTCCAAATGCCATTAATTATATGGGGAAAAATACCGTTGTGTCAGAACAAATGCTTCTACAAAGACTCTTCATTTATGCTAAAGTAAATACAGAGCTACATGAAAGTACAGCCAGAATTAGATGTTAATTTTTGGAAATATCCCCCACGTGCTGAGCTCTAAGGGGAGGTCAGTTCTCTTCGCAGTGCAAAAAACAGGCTGCAGAATGATCCTCCTCCATCGCGTGGAAAGCGAGGAGTAATGTCATCTGCAGCCACTGAAGATTTAGAGGATCATTTCTCCAGTTATCCCACCAAGCTAAAAACATCGGAATGGGTGCGTCTGCGTGTTAATTAGCATACTCTACATGGATTTACTAATTGCCATGTATATCGCATTGAAGAAGTACTGTTGTCACTGGACTAGGTCTGTAGGTTTCCTGCAAGTTCATGTTGCGAGAGCCAGGCAGAGAATCCAGTAAGAACCATCCAAAACACTTCATGAAAATATAGAGTGTAAATACTTTCTTTCTAGTGAGACAATGCTAGATTAAATTTTATCCCTTCCCCTCATAGAGCAGTTCTCTCATGAGAAGACTAAATATTTTTGGCCACTTAGCCACCCTTTACACAAGTAATATTGTAGTGTTCTGATTCATGACCAAAGGAAATTACTATAAGAAATTGTGCTATTTTTTTTTCCTTATAAATACTGTATAGTTTTATTGAGTTTTCCACACTAAAATATTCTTCTGATTCACAAATAATTATATTTGCTTTCCAATCTGAAGACAAATTAGGTTCTTCATTTCTATGAGTGATTTTAGTATGTAATTACTGCTACATATCTAGAGGCAAGTGACACTCTGTGAGACATAGAAAACTAACTGTGATGAAAATGTGCACACTGCATAAAATGTACCCATAATGTAGTTCTAGTGCATCAAACCTACAGTCTATTTTAAGCAAGTTTAGGAGATTAGCTTTCTATGTAGTTGACAAATAAAATCCATTACCCTTAAAAAAAAAAACCATAAAGTGATTGTGCAGTGTTAGCAGACTGAATACTGAATCTTTCCCTCATCAATTTTGCTACATATATTAAAAGAAAAATATCCATACTTGAATTTCCTGACACGGGATGTCCCTAGTGCAGCGATGCTGAGTTCCTCAATTACAGTATCTTTTCTGATTTAATATGCAGTGTCAGAATCAGAAAATAACTTTTAATCTCTGTGTCTGTACTGATTTGCATACCTTCTGAAATGTTTGCCATTTGAAAGGCAAAAAGATTGGCTTTTGATTTACTGTGGAATTTCACCATCACCTCAGATTGCTAGATGCTTAAGATGTCACAAGGCTGTTCTTACCATGTGTAAAACAGCAGGACTCAGAAGAGCAGCATCGATTTCTCTCTGTTACCCCCTGGCTTTTGGGGGCTTGAAGCAGTTAGAGCAGTAGGGTAATTTAGTTCATATCATATTAAAAACTGCTGGATTCTGCAAATTACGTTGCAGGTACCTGTCCCAGCATCTTCAGTAGCTGCTGTAGTGTTGCGGACTCGCTAAAATGAGGTTCTGAACTCAGTGTTCCTTCCCATTATCCATGCTGTCTTGGAGACAGGTTAGAAAGCCCATTACTCCCAAGAACTTGCCCTGGAATGCAGTGTGAGGAAAAAGTCAGAGGAGCAGTCTGTACACTGCACTCTTCTTAGGTCCTCTCTCCCTCTAGAATGAATCCAAAACCCAGCAGAGGTCTGTTCTAGGACCTGCCACTTTGAATTATATGGATAGAGTAACTTCTTTGTATTAGCAGTTTCTTAAACTCAGTTGCCTTTATACAGGTCATAGCCTTTCCAACCGTTATATGCCTGGAAAAGAAAAGCCAGCACAGGCAATTTGTAGCAGAAAACAGATTAATCCTCCAGAAGAGTAAATAAAACCTGGCAGTGTTACTGTATTGTCCTACTATATAGGTGAAAGATAGCACACGTGAGCAAGGGGAAAAAAGAAAGCCTGGGAAACTGCGGGCCAGTCAGACTCACCTCTGTGCCCAGCAAGATCATGGAGCAGAGCCTCCTGAAGGCTCTGCTGAGGCACATGGAAAATGAGGAGGTGATTGGTGGCAGCCAGCATGGCTTCACCAAGGGCACATGGTGCCTGACAAATCTGGTGGCCTTTTGCAATGGAGTTACAGCATCAGTGGATAAAGAAAGGGCAACTGACATCATCTACCTGGACTTGTGCAAACCGTTTGACACCGTCCCACACAACATCCTGGTTGGTGACATGGACAGTGGGATCAAGTGCACCCTCAGCAAGTTTGTGGATGATGCCATGCTGTGGTGCCATCAACATGCTGGAAGGAATGGATGACATCCAGAGGGACCTTGACATGCTTGAGAGGTGGACCCATGCCAGCCTCATGAAGTTCAACAAGACAAAGTGCAAGGTCTTGCCCCTAGGTCGGGACAGCCCCAAGCACAAACACAGACTGGGTGGAGTATGGGTGGAGAGCAGTCCTGAGGAGAAAGACAAAGGGGTGCTGTTTGGTGAAAAGCTCAACATGAGTCAACAGTGTGTAAGTGCAGCCCAGAAAGCCAACCATATTGTGGGCTGCATCAAAAGAAGCATGGCCAGCAGGTTGAGGGAGGTGATTCTGCCCCCTACTCCACCCTTCTGAGACCCCATTTGGAGTAATGCATCTAGCTCCAGAGCCCACAACACAAGAAGGACATGGAACTGTTGAAGTGGGTCCAGAGGATGGCCATGAAGATGATCAGAGGGCTGGGACACTTCTCCTATGAGGAGAGGCTGAGAAAGTTGGAGTGTTCAGCCTGGAGAGGGCTTCATGGAGACCTTATTGTGGCCTTCCAGTATCTGAAGGGGGCCTACAAGAAAGCTGGGGAGGGACTTTTTACAAAGGCTTGTAGTGATAGGATGAGGAGTAATGGCTTCAAACTGGAAGAGGGTAGATGTAGATTAGAAATTAGGAAGAAGTTTTTCCACTCTGAGGGTGGTGAGACACTGGAACAGGTTGCCCAGGGAAGTTGTGGGTGCTCCGTTACTGGAAGTGTTCAAGACCAAGATGGACGGTGCTTTGAGCAACCTGGTCTAGTGGGAGGTGTCCGTGCTCATGGTAGGGGGTTTACACCTAGATGATCCTTAAGGTCCCTTCCAGTCCAAACCATTCTATGGTGAATGCTGTAGAAATCAGGGCTGCTTGTATCAGTAACTGCTCACTTCCAGAGAATGCTCAAAATCAGGGTTTCATACTTCCCTAAATATAGGAAATGTACTTGGTCTTGTTGGCTCTGGTGCCTTTCCATTAGGATTCAATTGTCATACTTTGAAGGCAGTACAAGGCTAATGACTTGGTGGTGTTATGTTTGTTGAAAGACAGTAATGTATAAAATATACCCAATACATCTATTTTTCCACAGTAAAGTTGTTAATTACATCATAGCTTCCAGGAGGCAACAATTTTACTTTGTATTTATGTGGTGATGTCTCACACAAGTTAGCTACTGGACATGTGCAAGTGCTGAGCCCCCGTCTTGTGCAGAATCAGAGCTGCTCCCAGTTCCCAGCGGGCACAAACTGGCTGTCGCAGCTTGGCCTGGCTCAGTGTTCTCCCTGTCACAGGACCAGCCCTGGACTCCAAGCCCAAAGAGCTGCTTTCAAGCAGTTCTATCTCCCCTGTGTGATAGTCTTACTCTCGCTTTCAGAAAAAAATAGAAACAAAAGCAGCATCTTTCTGGCTGAATTTCTGAACTCTCTTCTCTGATACTTCACTCCGTTCAGTGCCCCTGCTGCAATTTCCTGTCCTTCAGGGCATGGCTTTAATTTCTCCTGACACCAAGTGAGGTTATTGACTAGAGCGATCCAAAGACAAAAATTGCTGAGCGATCCCCACAAGGGAATATAACACGAATTTGTTTGAACCTCCTTTGTTCTTTGGAGAAGGGTCTGTCCTTTTCCTACTCACCATATTGAGTGCCATGAATATTCTTGGGTTGAGGGAAGTCCCTGGCTTTCACCTAGCCCTGTTTCTAAGGGCTGTGCTGAATTGCAGCAGTGTGTTTCCTTTCCTGCAGTCTACAGGTGTATACTTCATAGTCGAGCTGAGGAAACGATGCAAAGGCTGCTGATGCTGTGAGGGGTAAGCGCTGTTCAACTCTGTTTGTTTCTCAGACAGCGGAAGGATGAGCTGGAACAGAGGATGTCTGCTCTCCAGGAAAGCCGGAGGGAGCTTATGGTTCAGTTAGAAGGCCTCATGAAACTGCTGAAGGTAAGAAGCTCCATCTGACACTACCAAGGAGAAAGGCAGAGTGAAGCAGGAGAGGGAGGAGATATGACCACAGAATTCTGCAGAGCCTGACTATTTCCACCCATTAAATTTGGATTTGTTTCCTTCTCTTTCCATTTCTTGCCTTGGTCTTTCAATTCAGGCATTTCAAATGATGCTGAGACGCCGTGTTCCTGCCAGCACCACTGCAGTGCAGAACGGCTTTTGCCAGTTCCTTTAACTTTGCCCATTCATTTGCTAGTTCTATCAGATGTGCTGTTTGACAGCCACACCTGACACTCTGGTCTCAGAGATGCTTTCCCACCAACACTTGGTCATTTTCATAAATACAGAAACAAGCCCTTGTTAGACAGCTGAAACACACCTCAACACAGGATCTCAGTTTAAAATGAAGGGATCAAAAAGCATGTGCATTTTTAAGATAGATTAGGGTAAGATGGCAAATTTGTAGAGACACTGCATGTGCCTCTGGACAGATGATGCCAGAAATTCACATTGGAAGAACGTGCTCTCACTAGCATAAGGGTCTGTTTTTGTTGTTGGCCGTGCCAGATAAAATGGGTCAAAGGTGGTTCTGATAAAAGCAGAAGGAATTTCACTAAAATCCATTTAGCAACATGTGTTTGCATTGAAGGATGAGTTTCAACTCTATGTCATTTGCATCTCCTCAGGCAAAGGCTTCTGCAGCCACAATGCAGGAATTGGTGGCACCTGAGCAGCAGAGACCACCAAGTAGCCAGCAGATTTTGGGGAGCTGGAGGTAGACAGGTGTCCTGGGTTGGGTTTGGGTTCATTATCCCCAGCAGCTGCTGGCCCAAGCAGTTGGGAGGGCCTGCAGCTGGGAGGGGCCACAGCTGAGATAACCCAACCAGCCAGGGGGTGTTCAATACCATACTGACATCTGCCCCCTGTACAGGGGGAGGGCTGGGCAGGGGGTGCCTGTTTTCAACTTGTTCCACTGTGTAGCTTCAGAGCAGCCTGAGTAGGGAAGGTTGGCATCTTGGGTATAGGTAGAGCCTTCCCAGCTTCTATTACTCTGTCTATCATTTCATTAGTACTCTTGTTAATATTGTTGTTTTCTTCTCTCTTTGTGTTGTTTTATTAAAGTGTCCGTATCTCAACCCATGGGGTCTCACCTTTTTTTTTCTTCTTCCTGATTCTTCTTCCCATCCCACAGGAGGGGGTGTGGAAGGGGAGTGGCTGTGGGGTGTTTAGCTGCTGGTAGAGGTTAAACCCTGACAGCAGGATACTTTTCCCTCAACCTATAAAATGCTGCAGTGCTACAACTAACAGTCAGGGGTGCTTGCTGTCATTGCACTGCCTGGATGAAGAGAATGTGGGGTAGGAAATGGTAATATCTTTCTGCACCCTTTGCCCTGTTCAAAGTGTGCAGAGGTGAGACCATAAACTGGTCACATACCTTCAAATATCTGGACTGGACCTTTAACCCTGTCCTCCAAATTTGGCTTTGTTTTCTGTTCTTGGCTCACATCCTGCTAATCTCATGTGCTGATCCTCTCTTTCTTTAGGAAGAAGAATTGAAACAGGTAGTAAGTTACCTCCTTACTGGAGGCCTCCCTAACTTGTAAATGTGATTGTGTTCCTGTGATTTATTTCACTTCCTGTGCTTGAAATGTGTGCGTGTTCTTTTGACCAAAATTAATACTTTGCAGCTCTTTCACACATCATTTTCAAGTATCTTGGAGTGATTTTCACAATTAAACTTTTTAGCCCTCTAGAAAATGAGTCATGGTTATAAGAAGTCTTGATCTTTTTCTCATTCATCTAAATAAGAATATGTAAGATATGGAAACCACCACCCAAGTGTAGTGAAACCAATTGAGAATGTGGTAACATTTTGAAAATCTACTGAGAATTTTGGAACTTTAAGAAAAATGTAACTGAGCTTAAACTAGACTAGGGCAATGAGTTGGAAATTGCACTTTATCCAGAAAAAAAATTAGGGGCGTTGTGTGTACATCTTCTAAAGTTTGCACTGATGCCAAACAGTCACTTGAGTCTTCAGGAAAGAGTTTCTAAAAGGCTTCTGCAACCTAGATCAAAAAGGGCAAGTGTTTATACTACTAATCTTAAATTTTAAAGATTTAACTGGTTTGGAGCTTTTTAGTATTGAAGTGGATATTAGAAAGATACTAGACGTTAAAAATGCACTTCTTGGACAACAGTCTGATTTATGAGTCCAATAAATGTTTCATTTTAATGAAACACACTTCCTCTTGCTTTCAGCAGCAGCAGTACAGTCACAAGTCTGATGCATTCTGTCTATGGCAGAGCATCCAGAGTTTGTAGCCCACCTTCTTAAAACCAACATTTTGGCTTATTTTTGTAAAGCATCAATCTGTTACACACACAAAAAAATAAATCTGAGCGAACATCACTCCATGTAAGGCTGCCTTTTTTGGTATTGCAGAAATTCCATTTGCAAAAGAGAAGTTTCCAACGTGACAGGAGTTTCCCTACCATATAAAATGTTCACTGGACAGTATAAATGAAAGCACATTTTCAGGCTGTTATGAGATATGATTTCACCCCCCCCAAGAGTAATAGGTGATGATGCGAAGGAATTACTCTCAATTTCCATTAAATGATCCCCATTATGCTCTGCCATTTTCATCTGTTGAGAGAAACAGGATTAAATTAATTTCTGGAGGAATTCAACTGGAATGAGCAGCCTGGCAATTCATCTAAGGCCTATATCTCTCCTGCCCTTCCTTGAGCAAGGGTAATGAGTTCTTCACATCCCTGTCGTCTGATGAGGCTGTCACAAGCTGGCTTTCCCCATGTCATCCCAGTTCAGTTCCGGCAGAGGGAGCAATGGGCTAAAGCTCGGGTAAAGCCGCTCTTCATTCCGAGCATTTTATCCTAAGCGTGCATGACATTTGATAGTGGGAAATCTTTCCCCGTCTAGCGAGGGTTCACTTAAAATCCATCGCAGGCTGACTAGGGATGGCAAATTAAATATATAGTTTTCCTAGAAGGCGTGAGAACATTGTTGGCTGTGGCCAAGTACAATATAAAAGCTGAAGCCATCCATGTATCCGTGGTGGCTCTGGTAGCTCCCTTTTCCTGCCTTAGTCCTCAGCTGGTGGGGCTGATGAAGTTTGGAAGCAATTTGATGTTTAATTCCTCTACTGACATTACCAAGAAGTCACTGCTGATTGTCATAGCAGGTTTCAGACCATTGGCTCTAGCCTGTGAAAGCCACATTTCTCCCAAAAACCACTAAGCAGGAATCCATTCCTAATAGCACTTCATTCCCGCAAACTTGGGCTGAGGTGGATCTAGATGAGTAAAAATAATTGAAGTGTTCCCCTCTCTGAAATCAGGCATTCCCTAATAGCCTCCTGTTTCAACCTGCTGTTCATCAGTTCTGTCTGGTACTGCCCAAATAGTGGAAAAAGAGAGGAGTTTTGTACTGGACGGGGGATTCCAAATGCATCATCTCCCAGTGCTTCCCAAACAGTTTGTTCCAACACTGAAAGGTACAGATAAGAGAGCACTGTTTATCATAAGCATGAGATCTCAGTCATGGCTGCAAAGCAGACCCAAGGGTAAGAACTGGTGTGCAGCAGCTTTTAGATTTCTCTTGTGGGAAAATTCCAGGGAAGAAGTACTGGCAGGCATGTGTTATTTTTAGCAAATGAAATGCCTATTCTGAAGTTCATTCCTTGAATGTGGCTTGACTATAGGAAGCAAATTTTGTCCATTTTTTTCTCATCTGCTCTGAAAGTTCCCACTGTTGTTCCCGTTCCCCAGAACCAAGATCAAAAGCAAAGAGGAGCTGAGGAAAAAGAGCAAGCGAAAGAGGGAGCTGGGAACAAGAAATTCTTTGGCAGATCTGTTTTACAGAGGATGAAACATGCTCCATCAAGGCATGAAAGAAGATAGCACTAGATCCCAGATCTCCTGCCTGATGTGCAGAGGGTGTGACCTCCAAGGACCTTGGTGCATCTCCAGGTTGCTCTGTGCCCTGCCTCTGGAGGACTAGAGATCTGCATTTCCACTGCAGTGGGTTCAGATGATTCCAGAAACAGGAGAGCATCTGGCCTTTATATATTCAACTTCCCTTTCATCCATCATTTAAATGTTCTAAAACCAATCATTAAAGAAATTATAAGTATTAAATCCTCCATTCTCTCATCAGTAATGTGCTTATTCCTCATAAACCTAATTTGCCCTTGATGTCTCTCTGGTGCTAATGTCCCTTAGAAAGGGGTGATAGGAGAAAAGAACAAATAGCTTAGAATTATGATACATTATTTATGGTCCAGGGCAGGAATTTATAAAAATCTCAAGGGCAATGCTGCGCTCCTCCTGCAATGGGCTGCTATTGTCCTTTTTAGAACATATTTGCCAATCTGTATCAGGGCTGCAGTGGCAACCACTACAGGAGTCAAAATAAATGTCATGGGAAGAATTAAGAAATCCTCCTAAATTTTCAAAATCGGGCCAAGTTGAGGCAAACCCCAGCCCTCAGGTTCACTATAAATAACCAGGGGCGTGTGTTGCAGATCCCCTATTACAGCACTTGAGCCACCTCTGTCCTTGGCATCTACAAAACACAGGGTTTTAGTCAAAAGCCTTGTGCAGTTTGGTGTGGGCTCCACTAGTTGTTTTTCCTTCTGTAGATACGTGTGGTTTTGAAACAGTGGATGAAAAGGGCACGATATCTCTTGGTATCACTCAGCCAGCTGTGTTTGTAAAAATGACTGTTTTGTGAAATCTGCTTGGATTTCAGCTAAGTGACACTAACCATGAGCTGCTAACAGCATGACATTTTATAGGACTGTTGTTAAAACATTTTCACTTCCAGCAGCTGAGCCCATAGCTGGAATTTATATTACCCTGTCCCCACAGTGTTTTGGGAGCGCCAGAGTATGTCCTGTGGACCGAGCAATTTAATAGCAAATGATTTAATAGCAGCTTAAAATACTTCTGTAGTTCCAAATAAAAAGCCGAGAGCTGTATTATGTACTGCAAGTGTCAGACTTTGTGACAGAGAGGTTGTGTGTACCATGAACTTCTCCTTCCAGGAGGGCAGGGCTGTGATCAGCTCTGATGGCAGTGCTCTGGTGAAAGGGGCTGATTCAGTCCCTTGCCTGGGCTGAGAGCCACACCGGTGCCACATCTCTCCCCTCTGGCAGCCTGCGTGGCTTATGCTTTGTCAAACGTGTCTGCGAGCGGGGGGAGCGAGAGAGGGAAGAGGGCAGAGAGAAGGTCTATATTTCACTGTTTATTAACTTGGGGGTTTTTTAATGTAGCTGTCTGACATTTTCCCATGCTTAAAAGAAGTCAGGTCTTGGCTCATATTTTCCTACTTACTATTTTTCTACACAGCAGCGTTGCTGGACTCTAACAACTAACTCTGGTATATTTCTTTTAGCAAAATTAACATCACCCAACTGATCTACAAAAAGCATGGTGCCTTTAAGCGAAGGGATGGGTGACAAGGACAGCAGGTGAAGTCTCTTGCAAAGACCTGTTTAACCCCTTGTGATTGTTTTGCAGACCCAAGGGGCAGGCTCCCCACGTTCCTCACCCAGCCACACTATCAGTCGGCCGATTCCAATGCCCATCAGGTCTGCCTCTGCCTGCTCCACCCCAACCCACGCACCTCAGGACTCTCTGACCGGGGTGGGAGGAGATGTGCAGGAAGCCTTTGCACAAAGTAAGTTGTATTAGCAGCTTGTCTGAGGTACTCAGAGACTGAAGAATTGTTATTTCTTATGGTTAATGACTACATGAACTTAAGCTTCTGAGTTGCATACAATGAAACAAAACAACAACAAAAAAATCTGCAACTGCTGTCTCTTGCCGTTGAAAATCAACTTGGTCAGCCATCAGGCCTTGCTGTCAGAGCAAGCAGGTAAGCGGACATTGGACAATGATGCTAAATAATGAATTTGGGGGTAAGAGGAAATTCTGATGCAAGGTAGTCAGACTAGTTATCAAGTGCTCTGTTAACTGGAAGAAGAAGTGCTGTTGACCTCAGCAAGGGGTTGGCGTTGTGTTTGGTTTCAAAGAGAGACTTTGCTAGGAATAGGTGATGCAATGGTAGAATTGGTTCAGGTGGAAAGGGTTCTTGAAAGTCACTGTGTTCTCCTGCTCCAAGAAAGAGGGCTTCAAAGTGAGATCAGCCCATTCAGGACCCTAGCCAGTTTTTTTTCTGGATGGCTTCTGACACCCATTTTCCCCAGCCTCTGTTCCAGTGTTTAACCATGCTTACTTTTTGCATTTTTTTGTCCTTGTATCTGATTGGAACATCCTGTGATGCAACTTGTGACTGTGTTCCTTGTCCTTTTGCCTTGACCCTCTAAGAAGGGTCCAGCTAGACTAGACAAGACTTGAGTCTGGACATCTAGGTGGACCCTTCCTTTGCATTTCCAGAAAACTGCTGTGTGGGCTGCACCGTGTTTCTTAATCCTCTCTCCTCTCTGCATCAATTAACAATAAATTTTAAACTGGTTTGAATTTCCAAGACTACAGATTAAAATGATTATGTTGAATACTGAAGAAAGTAAATAGTCTATGCCATCTAAATTAAGAAATATCCTTTCTTTTTCTTATCTTCTTATAGATGGATTATATTTACATCACTGCAGTTCTTGTATTTGAATATTTTTTTCCTTGTTTCCCTAGTACATACCAAATGTAAGCAGAGTTCTGGAGCTCCTCTTTTACAGTGGAAGTGTGTTTGTTCTCAGGAGCCCAGTTCAGCACTCTCATGCACCTTTCCCCTTGATTTTCATGGGAATTGTGTCTGTGTGTATCTTAAGACAAGGTTGAATCTATAATGCAATCAAGAACCTTCTACTAAAGTGCTACTCAGTTCATGTGTTGAACATGGGAATAACTCCTAGTCCCAAGATAACAGTTGCTGGCTATCTCATTTTCTGTGGCAAAACAAACAGGCAAGACATATTTTTCTTATTTCTGCTGTAAAATAAAGAAGTCAAGACAGGCAAAATATGGACCACGAACCCCTATCCTGTTACAGGACGGTTTCTTCCAGAGCTAAGAGTAAGAGGAATAATGCAGTAGCCACAATAAAATATCCATTAATAATATTAAGGCTGCCTCAAGCAAATGATTTTGAAGTAGATAAATGAGCTCTGTTCAAGAAAAAAGAGCAATATAAAAATCTAAGCGGTCACATTTTAAGAACTGCTGCATTTGATAAATCTCTAGCTTTATGTCATTATTTACCATCTTCTTTAGATGGGAGGGTCAAACCCAAAGAACTTGAAGCCAGCGTTGTGTCACATCTTCACATACAGCTTTGTAAGGGGGGAGTGGGCTGAGATTTTAAGGCTCCATTCTGTGCTGCACCAGCAGAGATCTGCCTCTGTACATAATGCAGACAAGCCATGGTTAGAGCCCAGTTTCTCTTTTTATCTTTTTTTTTCCTCTTTCATGATATTTGCAATAGTTCAGATACAAAATTGAGAAGACTTTAGAGAGGGAGTGGCTGTCACTGTTTGTGTGTCTGTAACAGAGAGATTAACTACTTCAATTTACATTCCAGTAACTATTTGCTAATGGATATATGAAAAAAGAAAAAAGCACCCAAAAAACCCCCTCTTTAGGAGTTAGGGAACTTTTTTAAATGTATTGTTTTACATTCAACCAGATTTGAACAATTTACAGCAGTCAAATCCTGCCAGTTTCTGTGAATAATCCTGTCTGGAAGATTAGAGATTCTGTGGGATATATTGATTATTCAGCAACAATAGGAGCTATGTTTGGGATTTGAGGGAGTTAAGCACACGTTACCCACAGCCTGCTCTTAGGGAAGGAGTATTTCATGCAGCACACAAGAATCTTTCATGATTGATGGTTAAGGGAATATTGCCAGGTTCAGCAGGGAAGCACTTCTAGATCCATTATTAGAAAGAGTTTGAAAGCAGCCTGGGGCTGTTTAGAGAGGCAGTAGTGCTTCCTTTATTAAAAAAAAAAAAAAAAAAGAGAGAGAAAGAGAGACAGTAAATTATGGAATATGCAAGAAAGTCCTTGAGCTGCTGGAGAGGCTGAGATGGAGAAGAAAAATCCCTATCAGGCTTGATGAGGCCAAGTGTGTTTCTTCAACATTTGCCATAATTATCTGGCAAATACCTGGCAATAATGGTGTCATTAAACAGAGCTGTGGGAACTTAGAGAAAACACTTCATTTCTTCCCTCTTCCCCACAGACATTGCAAATGAGTTCACGCTGGATTTAATCTTCCAGGCCTGGTCTGCTGGTGTCACCACACAAATGCAAGCTTGATGGCAATGAATAATCTCCAGATATCTGGCATTGTGATTAAATGAAGCATGAGGGTAGGCTTCTGCTTTTGCATACAGCATAAGTAAATGATGCTATTCTGCAGAGAACTCTTCTGCACGTGTCCCTCGTAAGGACTTTGATACCCTGAATTGTCACAATGGCAGCTTTCGACAGGGGTAAAACTGCTTTCGACAGGAAAACATATGTCCTGTGAAGAATAGTAACACTGTGCTTTGTCTGTCTCTTGTTCAGGTGCAAGACGGAACTTAAGAAATGATTTGCTGGTGGCAGCAGATTCAATCACCAACACCATGTCTTCTCTGGTAAAAGAGCTGAATTCTGGTGAGTGAGGCCGACAAGGATGGATAGTCACCACACTGACATGTCACATATATTTGAAAAAATGGGAGGTAGGAAAATACGTGCCAACAAAAAAAGCAGTGTAGTTTATCTTCAAAGCTTTTAGACCTGTTGTAAAATGCAGTCTATAGTATTATAAAAATATCCTACCTGATAACTGAGATTAGCAAAAGCTTCTCTATTCGGTCCCCCCCCAAGAAGAAACCTATTAGCTCTGCGGATATAAATAGAATAATTTACTGTTATTCTTTATGAGGAGGTGGCATTTGAAGTTGGAAAGGCAGAGAAAGGCTTAGAGAGGTTGACAGGAACTCTTGTGAAAGTGAAATGGAACCGCGTGTCACCTTTTGCTTCACAGAAGTGGGCAGCGAGACAGAAAGCAATGTGGATTCTGAATTCGGACGGACTCATTTTGATGACCTCGTTCCATCCCCAACATCCGAGAAGGCTTTCCTGGCCCAGATCCATGCCCGGAAGCCAGGCTACATCCACAGCACTGCTGCCACCGCCTCCATCCGCAGCGACATGTGGGTACACTCCATTCGCCTGCTTCATCTCATCCTTTTTCTGTTGAAAACAATACGCAGCACCACATATTTTCTCTCCCTCTCAACTATTTGATTACCAAAAAAATACCCAGATCCAAGTGAGGACAGCTTCATGGTTAGACAGTAGGGAGCTCTGTAAAACAGTCGAGGCCAGAACTTGGGTTGCCTTCAGGAATGAGCTGTCGCGCAGCCTGTGTGGCACAGTCGGGCAGCATGGAGGCTGTGGGACAGCTGTGCTCTCCAGTATGCCCTGCAGTCCCATTCCCTGCTTATCCAGGCAGAGGGACCTGTTGGAGCCCACTGGAAAAAGAGTTTTTAAATGGAAAAGTCAGAATGCTTTTTATTGACCAACTCAATTGATCAGTTTATTTTTAGAAGATGAATCTTCCCATCAAAAGACAATAGGCATCTTTCCAGTTATTTTTAGTTCAACCTCTTTCTTTCAAGTTATTGAGAACTTCTGTTACTCATTTCCCTAGGGCTGTACCCCCAAAATGCCTTCAGCAGAATATGCCCTTTGGTCCTATTTATTTCATCCATAACAGACCACTGGAGAGTGCAACTAGCAGAAGTGGTACCAGGAAAATACTAGCCAGTGGAGCATGTGGTGGGACTAAAAGTATCCCACTGTCCTCACAGCTTACAATAAAGGGGAGTTTTATTGACTCTGAATGTCCTTCATCTCAGGAGGCTATTTATAATCATTGTCTTCAGGGTTACAGAAGATGGAGACCCCTATGTGAGAGCAGATGATGAAAACTATGAGAATGACTCTGTCCGCCAGCTGGAGAATGAACTGAAAATGGAGGAGTACCTGAAGCAGAAGCTGCAGGATGAGGCATACCAGGTGGGAGAAGGACACCAGCTGCCCGTGTGTCTCCATAAGTGAGAAACCATAATGCACCATAGCTGCCCAGTGCCCTTCTTAACCTGGAGGGTGATCTCTTCTCAGTTACTAGAGCAACCACATTCCAAAATCTGCTGCTGTTCTCTTCCACAGACACGCATGCATCCAGCCTTTCTGCATGTCCAGGGAGACCACACTGCCTGAGGCACACGGCAGGAGTCCTTAAGCTTACAGGGCATCAGATGGGACAGAACTGCCGCCGAGCTTGTTCTCTGACAGTGTCCACCAAGTCACTTAGACCTCATTCCCCCATGCCATAGAGGCTGGTTGTTCGTATCTAGCTGAGTTCTTGCTGTATTTAGATTTTTTTTTTCTTTTTCCAGTAGCAAAAATCTTTCATAATAGTTTCTCCAGAGTGAACTGAAGCTCAAGTGCAGTCTATGTGTTATTGTCATTGTCAGAATCTGGAAGGAAAGGGTTTGAACTGAATTCTATCACAGAGGACCAAATATTTAACAAGCATCTTGCATAGACAAGCCTGGGGATTTGTCATTAAACACCCCCCAGAGGAAGTTTTCAAAGGGCATTTGTTTAAGAGTCTGAGTAAAGCAAATTTGCTAGGGGGAGCTGGTATTCTGTAGATATCTTGTGTAATGTCTGTGTAATGCTCTCTAATTCTATCTGATATAATGGAATATCACCAGTTTTTAAGTTATCCTGACTTGGATCATCCTTTATGTTACTTCTTATAATGTTGGTAGTAATATCAGTGATTGATGTCAGAATAAAACTCCTTTTGGATTTAGGTCAGCAAGGCTACATCCAGGTGAACTTTGTTCCACGCTGCTTTACGTGATTTGTTTCCACCGGGAGGGGGAAGAGAAAGGCTTTTTTCTTTCAAAAGATATATACACTGAAGGAACAGAAAGTCCTCATTCTAGACAAATTCTGGTTAATAGCATTTTTCCAAAAGAAATTTCATGATGTACTCTATTGTCTATGAGAGTGTCAGCTCCTATCAGGCTGTGATTTGACAGCAATGACTTGCAAGTAGAAACTATTTTTAGTTGATAACCACAGACCCAAAGCATGCAGTGTGTGAGAAGTCCTTCCCAGTATGGTTGAGGCCCTATTGATTAGGGAACAGATTTAAAGGAAGCAAGAGAAGGTATTAATTTAGTCTGTACACAGGGAGTGCTAGGATAATCAGGAGTTGATTCAATAATGTCATGTATTGATCCTGAGACACGCTTTGGCTTTGACTCATTCTCTGCACATTGCAGTTAGTTTGTGGTATTTTGCTATTCTATTCTTTTTCCTACTGGTATCACGGAGTAGTCTCTAAAGATAGAGACACAACTTTCTACTTGCAAAACCAAAGGAAAATAAGGAAATTTTGTGTTAAGTGGATCTTATTGAATAGTGGCCAGGTCAACTATTCTCCTTCTGCATCAAACCACTGGAACTTATTACAGGCTAATTTGCTATTTGTACTCCCAGGTACACTGCATTCGTCTGGATAGCCCCAAAAAAATAGTTAGTAGCTATAATAATGCAATTGTCACTTGCAAAAAAATCTGCAAGGAGGAACTCCTACTAAGGTTACAGAATGGTAACCTCAGTAGCAGTATGGTAGCCATTTTTATGTTATTAAATGTCTCACTTTTCAGCACATTTAGAAAAAACATGTAGATGTAGTGTAGCATGGAAGATGGTTGGTCAAAACCCACTCTTGTTATTTTGTGTCACCTTGTCTCCAAGCAAGATTTCCAAGCTAAACTCTAAATTAGTATTAAAGTATGAACAGAAAGCTCAAGATGCACAAGTAAATCTGGCACAGGGAACCTCAGAGGAAGCTTCCTTCTCTACTGCCTTTTTTTTTTTTTTTTTTTGAAGCATGCTGTAAATAACAAGTATCTGTACCAGAAAAAAAAATCCCACGTTTAGTGCACAAGTGTAAATACTAACAGTGTTCATCCTCCCACATCTGCTGCCAGTTGTGTGCTTGTTACAGTCTTTTGCTGGATGTGTTGTGTAAGACACTTTTCATTTGGTTTATTTTCTGGGTCCACAATTGCTCTGTTTATTTCTAGGCTCGTGCATGGCTTTCTTCAGAATAATCCACTGCCTGGCTGCTCACTGGCTTAATTTGTCATCTTCTTGTTTTCTATCCTTTGTTATCTACAGGTCAGTTTGCAAAGTTGAGTGCAATATCCTCTCTCTCCTCTCAAGTAAGTATCATTATAATTTAGAGGAATATTTGGAATTAATCCTCAAAATATGTACTTCAGTTGTAATGCACCTTGTGTTGCCTGAGTCTATGTGACAGTGCTGTTTCTTTCTTCTTTTCACCTGTGTTAGGATGGCTGGGAATCTCTAGAAATAATTTCCAATTTTTTGAAATGTGGTCCTAATCCTGAGAATTACTGTTAAGCCACCACCCTTTTTATCTTCTTCCTTTGTTGACCATAAGAGTGAGAATGTGGGCTCTTCTCTCCCAGGGACAATGACAAATATATTAGCCAGTACAGAGAAACCTTATCCAGGAGATAAAGGAATCAGGTTACATTTCAGGAGACCTCAGTTCAATTCCTTACAATGCTTTAATCTTCCTGGGATAACGGAAATAAATCATTTCTGGTGAGATGGGAACATCTACTCTAGTGCGTGAAACAGGAGTTAGACAACATTAAAGGAAGTGGTCCACCAGCTGCTTAACCATAGAGCTGTCCTCAGATGTGTTGTGGAAGTTTAAACCACCCTAATCCAAAGTGCAAGGTTCTCAGCTACGAGCTAGAGTCTGGCAATTCAGAGGTAAGACAGGAAGGTCTATAAAATTCCCTGCTGGCCCATATTCAAGTCAAGTTCTTTACACGTGCCAACCTCACAGTTGCAGCACTGAGTTTAATGCCAAGTTCAGCAATTGTGTTTGTCTTTAGGAACACAGACAGCAGCTATTTTAATGAAGTAGCCTGTTATTCTGAACATATGCCCAGGAAATGGGAGACCACACATTTCCTTCTTGCCTTATCTGAAGTTGCAGACTCTGCGTTTCTGACTTCCTAGGAGAATGCAGTGCCTTGCTGTGAAGATGGCAGTGAGATGATGCTGTCTGTCCTACTGTGACACTGAACCATGGCGTACCAGGCCAGGAAGGGAGGAGAATTCAAAACAGGGTCTGACTCTGGTCTGCAAACTGAGTCTCTTCCTCAAGGCCAGAATTAGAGGCAAGAGAAGGTCAACTATCAAATGGCCACTTCAGTTTGGGAGCAAGGTCTGGTTCAGATATGCAAAACCAGTGAACATCCCTGTGCCAACTACAGCAGGAATTCACATCACTAGATTTTTTTATGCCGTGTTTTATGATAGTCCTCCTTATTTCTTTGACAATTTTGATGACAAAATTTAACCCTGATTCAAGGGGTTTGCAGCTTCTGATGACAGTAGAATTTGGATGTTCACGTGTGGACCTTTTGACAGCAGCTGACAGTCTTCAATGTTAAAAGCTGTTGGGTATTTCTGAAGCATCTGTCTTGGTGTCTCTGGCAGCTAAAGCAGAACAAATGGATGTGAAAAGCAAATAAACTGCAATACCCAGAGTACCATAAACACCAAATAACGTCTCATAAAAAGTCTCCTAACGTTGCCCCTCAGGTTACACTTATTTTCTCAGTAGCCTTATTAAAAACACAAGCTGTGTAGAGTTTCCTAAACATTGACATCCGGAAAAAACAATAAGTTTTCTACTTTGCCGCAGTTGTCAGTTATAGATCAGGACACATGAAAAGGAAAAGAGATCTTTCAACAGCAATGTATGTGTGTATAACTGTATATAGTGGAAATATATGTAACTGAATTTAATTACAGTTATGAATAACTGACACTAAGGCATGGTAGTGTTCAGACAAAGCATTTGCAATATTAAGTGGAAAAAAATCCTTTTCATTAGAAGTATAAAGGTCAGGCAATCCCATTTAAAGTTTCTTTTGTTAGGAGGCAGTGTTAACACAGGGATGTGAGGAAGCACCCATCTCCATACAGCCCAGCGGACTTGAAAATATGTGTCTGGTCTCAGCAGAGGGCTGAGACTGAGCTGCTGTCTCATCTCTTGGGTGCTTTTGAAACCTTTTGAATCCCTGTCAAAAAAGAAATATTTTTAAGCTCTATGCTCTGGTTAATTCCATAGTGAAACTTTCTGTCTCCCAGGGGAGCTCTTCAGCCAGTCCCAAACACTGAACATTCCCACCAGCTGTAAAAGCCTGGCCCTGTAGAAATCAGTAACAAAAAGCAGTGAACTTGACTCTTCACCTATATCCACAAAAGCAAACTCTATTATGGTACATTGTGATAAACAAATCTGCACATGGTAAATGTGGCTTAGTCTTCTCAAGATTCACTCTTTAGTGAATACAGAAGATTAAAGTATCCTATGCATTTTATTTAGTACTAATATTTCATAGCCTTGGAATATTAAATCCAAAGTTACTCATACCAGTCACAATGTCTAAAGTGCTTCTGTTCTTTACGTTGGGTTCTTGCTTGAAGCTCAACAATTGCATCAAGACTTTTGCTTCTAAAATAGTATTATTCAATCAACAGCCAGCATTGTATTCCCTAGATGGCCATAGGAGGCAGGAAGCCAATGGACTTTATCTCACAACAGTCTTACATTTGGGCTTATTTAAAGAAAGGTGGGAAAAATAGAATGTGTCTATTATAGCTTCTCATAAGTGATATTGCCACTGATAACCAGTGACAAGAATTTTATCCATTTCTTCATTCATTGGTCATGGTCAAGTGGTCCTTGATGAAGACTTTCTGCATTCTTGCCACCTCTGCCCCAGCCTCAGCAAGCCCAGTTTCTTCAACCTGTTCCTCCTAAGTGGGTGACGCAGTGGTGAAGAAGCAGGATACGGGCACTAGGTGAACTGCTCACATCCATCCATAAGTCATACTCTGCTAGTACAGCCAAATGATTGAGCGTCTCTTTTTGGTTTGTTGTGAACAAATACATAAAACTGGCATTGTGTGGACCATTCCATTTGGAAATAAGAGCAGGCTGACAGCAAGCACAGTAAGTTTCAAAAATGTCTGCTACTTTCACTCAGCTATATTTTGGTTTTCCTCTTTATTTTTCTCCTTGAGTCCTACTCTCCTTAGCATGTAGGCGTCAGAACTGTGACTGAGTTAACTGGGAAGAAGCAGCTTTAGTTTTGTGAATTTAATTCTAAAATTACACAAGCGATGGGGATGGCTTCTGAAAATCACTGAATGTTAAGTAACAGAAAAGAACCTGTGGATTAAGTTACAAAAAAAGGTCAAGAAACAATTTCACAACATGACAAATCATATGAGTCTTCACTTGGAATTAAATCTGGCATTTCCAAAATGCTGCAGTGAATTCAGCGCTCTGAGGTTCATTAGTTCTCAGTATTTCTTGTATGAAAATCTTTCTATCCCAACGCTGGCTGTGGAACAGAGAGAAGCCTTGAGAGAATTCAGAATAACCCTTGCCAGACTTCACCAAAGAGAAGTAATTTTTTTCTGAAAATTTGAAGCAAACCCAGATATTCAGCAGTACTATCAATGCATCTTGATGCGTCCAGTGTTTCTCAAGGCAGCCTTGTTTTGTTCTCGTGGTTTATAATGATACCATCAGGAAACATCAGATGCGTTTACGTAGACCTGAAACTGATTCAATAAAAATCAGTCTCAGGCAGCTGAGAACTGACTTCTTCCATGCCTTTCATTTGCATTTTTTGACAGAATTGTGAAGAGCAAAATGTTCCTAAAAAAAAAAATCCTGAGATTTCCGAATTCCTTTGCAGATTTAAACATTACAGATGCAGGTCTGATTTTTCAGAAATGCTCATTAATATGTACCTCAGAAATTGTTTATAAAACTCTCATCAGACTTGCAGTGGAGGTTCCCTTTCCATTTATCAACAAAATGTTAATGCTGAGTCTTTTGTAACTGCCTAACACAAGAAGATACTAAATTAAGATCATCATACCATTAAGGAATCGGATGGAAGCTTTTTTGCTTGAATAATTAATACAATCAAATGGTGTCAGGAAGAAGCAAGCTAAACTACCTGACCTTTCTTCATCATCTTCAACTTAACTGGTTTTTGCTGAAGTAATTTGCATTTCATCTCTCATCTTGTAGCCCAGCTTTGTGTCTGAAATCAGTATTCATGCCGCTAGAGTTTGGTCTTTTATGCTGTTGTTAATCAGATGTCATGGAATGTGAATTGGTTTTCTGTCCAAGGTAATTCAAGAGAAAAAGGGTGAGCTCTTTAGTCAGAGGGTCGAGTGTGTCAACAGCCGTTAGGATAAATATGCCAGAAGCAGAAATTTGCAGTGTTACCTGACTGTTGATCCTGATGTAGTTCTGACAAAGAGCACCAGTCATCTATCAAGCATTTTCCGTTACCAACTAAAACTTCGATGTCTCCAGTATAGGAATTTAAGATACTTACTGATGCTTCAGGACGTGGAGGGGCACTGAGGAAAAATTGGTGCACCAGCAGATGAGGCTGTTTATGAGCTATAGCACCCAGAATCGTCCCTTTGAGTAACTGCATTTCTTTTTAGACATAGGGAGCTGTACCTGAGCATCTGAATTAAGGGTGAGATATTTGGGTGTGACTTTTTTGGCTGTTGGGCAGTGATAGGACTGGAGGGAATGGATTAAAACTAGAGATAGATCGATTCAGGTCAGACATTAGGAAGAATTTCTTCCCCATGAGGGTGGTGAGACGCTGGAACAGGTTGCCCAGAGAGGTGGTGGAAGCCCCATCCTTGGAGATTTTTAAGACCAGGCTGGATGGGGCTCTGAGCAACCTGCTCTAGTGGGAGGTGTTGCTGCCCATGGCAGGGGGGTTGGAACCAGATGATCTCTAAGGTCTCTTCCAACCCTGACGATTCTATGATTCTATATTTACATGTAACAAGGGGCTTCTGGCGGGTGAACGACTCTTAACGGGGTAGCTGAATACTGTGCACAAGGGGTATAACCCATAGTTTGGCTATCAATAATCTATTCATAGAGCAGCCTGGAAGGGTAAAATGGCAGGGGAGATGGGAACATCTGCAAAACTGTGTCAGGGCAGACCCAGTTACCCCAGGGTCCCCCAGCAGAGCAGGCAACAGTTTCTCACCAATGCTAAGAAGAGTTTACAATATCCCAAGTGCCCTGTAAGTTTCTGTTTACAGCTCAGATAGCTATGGCTCACCAAGGTAGAACTGGCTTTTTCACTTTTTGAGGTATAACAACAGGAATTGGCCAGCTCCTCCTTTTTTCTCTCAGCAAAGCAGGAGGCAGAGGCTTCGGATGCTCCACCAGCGTGCATGCAGCATCGTAAACCTTTTAAAAATCTTCCCTAAACATTTCCCAACAGGCAAGCTGCAGTCAGACAGACAATGAAAGCTACATAAGAACGGATGATGAGGAGAGCTGCTTTCGGACAGATGATGAAGAAAACTCAGCTGCAAACTTCACAGAAGAGTGGAACCAAGAGGTGCAGCGTCTCTTGACAAAAAAATCACATAACTAAGTTCTGAGGACTGTAGCACAGTACTTTTGTTCTAAGAGTTGTAGTTTGTAGGTGTGTGTTTTTGACAACAAGACTTTTGTTTAAAGCTAACTTATATTAGCTACATCTTCTGTAACATGGCTCATTACCAGTGAAGAAAACAGACTGATGTATGTATTGCTGTCACAAAGGATGGCAGTGTCAATAACTCACGTAAACCCTTTGCACATGATATTGAACCTGTTCAGTTTACAATGACAATACTGTTTATAGATAGAAATTTGATTTCTGAATACTTTGAGATTTTAGTAGGTCAGTTTACTATATACACTGTACATTTTTTCCACAGAAGAAGTAAAAAGCTACAATTATGCATTTAACACTGAATTATTATACTCCTGAGTGTATATATATAGTAGCCCAAAAAACAAAGTACCAGACTATATTTGCAATTTGTTTGCAAGTCTTTAAATTAAGACTTATACAAAATGTACTAAAATAATATAGTTGATAATATTAATAAAAAAACCTCTCTAATTTAGGGCTAATGTGTAACTTAGGAATGTTTCTTTCAAAATAATCTAACAAATCAGCCATAGAAGTTAGTGTAAATATTTTTTTTTTCCAAATAGATATCATATACAAAAGGTGACATTCAAATGATATAGAATCTAGTTTTTAAATCAGCACAGATCTTCTTAAAACTGTGAACTATGTTTTGAAATACTCGTTGCTAAAGCTGTTTATAAACCACAGGTGCCATAAGATCCCTGAACTGACTGATGTTATGTATAATCCTCCATGGTATTGTTTCATTGATGTTTTAGCTTTAGTAAGCATGTGTTCAACAAACCGGCTCTTTCCATCTCTCTGCCCCCCTTCTTCTCCTCCTCCTCCCCACCCCCCCAATGTTATTTTCGAGGCCTTCAGCTTTAAATGTACAGGCTTAAAGTGCGCTTGCAAGGGTTTTCTTTTTATTTCCGAATGTGTATTGCCTTAGCCAGCCACCAGATGTTCTGCATGCACTCTTGGAACTGTGTAGTGAGACTCTTTGGGAGCTGGATGGAGAAATAGCACAAGAAAAGCGGTGGATTTTTTTTTTTTTTTTTGAAAGGACAGGCATACAGGTACAGAACTGGAGTTTTGTTTTGTACTTTTCAAGTATTAAGGCATTTCAGGAGAAAGAGGACTTACCTGGCTGGTTTGGATCAGACCGCTAGCTCAAAAACATCTGCTCTGCTGTCACTTACAAACCCCGCAGGTCATCCTGAGCAGGGATTGACACAGCCCAGCTGCAGTGTCCTCCCCGCAGTGTATTGTTTGGAAGTAAGGATGACACCTGTATGGCGCACAGCACTGCTGTGCAGAGAAACCAGAGCCAGGCTGGGATCAGCTGGACCAGAAGCCGGGCAGTAACACGGGGCAATGTTACATGCTGGCTGCACAGCCCTCCTGAGAAGCCCAGTGTGTTAGCTCAGGACAACCTCTGCGCTAGGGTAATTTTACTGCCCGAGTACAGTGTTGCGGCTTCCAGTGTCTGGCTGTCCTGAAGTGACACTAACAGCCCTGAGAACAGTAGCATTTCATACAGATATTTCACACCAGCACAGCTTGCCTACAGCAAGTGATGAGATCCCCATCTAAAGCAAGTTAACACAGTGTGTCTGTCCTCGCTGTCATGGTGCCATGGATGTGCGCTGCTGTATTTACGTGAGATTGCTGTGTAGCTCGATCCAGTAAGTCCACTTGTTTGCATGCACTCTCGAGGCTCGTGGCTGCTTCCCTGGGCACTAGGTGTTAGGGAATGAGTATCTGTATGAAAGAGCTGCTGCCATTTTTCACTTTCATATCACATTATTGCGTATGCAGATCTCCTGTCTGCAACTCCTTGCGTATCTGGGCTTGGTCTCGGACCTCCAAATGCACGCTAAGGCATCCAGATACCTTCATGTTAGCTTTTCATTTTTGCAATCACTGGTCTTCGCTCCTGGGGTATGTGCCTTCCTGGCACATCCTCTGATGCCCCCTCCTCCAACCTCCTCTCAGGAATGGGTGAGCCTCCACTAGTGCCTAGCACTCCACATTTAAAGCTACTCCAGTGAAGCTGTAGATGTTGCTGTCAGCTCAGGATTCCAGGCAAGCATTTCCTGAACAGAGATAAAACAAACTAGAACACAGCTACATGCAATGGCCGACTAATTCAACCCGTGTCATGTGTAACTGTACCCAGAGTAATAGATCCCTTCCATCATCTTAACGTCCACGTGCTCATTATCGCTATGCTTAAAATAGATGCAATAGAAGAAATCCATTGCAAGGGCTTCCGGACTGGGAGTAAGGAAAAAAAGTTGACAGATCAAGCTCCTTTCTCTCAGGCTGGTGTCAACAAGGTGATCCCCAGCAGAGCTCTGGATCCTTTACACCCTGGAGCTCTGAGATGAAGCACCTCTTCCTTGGCTCTCCAAATATCTATTTTAAGCATTTTCCAACTGTTAAGCTGGCTGAGTTTTTGCCCAGCTGTCTTTGTCTGCTTGTTGAATATTATTTTGGTTGTGGTTTGCGGTCATTAAAACAAACAGAGTTACAGAAGAGGACCCTGGCGTGGGCCTTTTCTTAACTACCAATGGCCCACCACAGCAGTCAAAACTCTTGAGTGGTTTTACTGTCACTGGAGGGAAACCAGTGGTTTGGAATCAGGAGACAGGGATGTGAAGATGTATAGGGTCCTTGAATGTCCAAAGCGAAGGTGGAGAATGGGTTGTCTGTAAGTAGTAATGTTAACTAAACTGCATAAAAAAGGTGTGTGGCCTTTGTTGTGATATAATATGTATTTTCTTATATGCATGAGCCAAACTGTTGCATCATAATTTATCATAAGTGTGTTTACTTTCAGTCATCTTCTCCCATCCTTATTGGTTCTTGGCAATTACTGTAGATAGACCTTGTAAATATTGCAACCTCGGGTTGCTGTAATCACACTGGTTCAATTCAACAGACGGAGCTGCCAACAACAAGCACTCCACTGTGTCCTGACAACAAAAGGGCATTTTTACCTTTGAACCAAAAAAAAAAAAAAAAAAAAAATTATGAAGAGTTACATCTTGAGGCTACTAACTGTAAGACATTTTTAAAACTACTGTACTTGACACCACTTGAGAAAGATACAGAGACACTAAAGATGTCGCGATATTCATTGGTATTGTAACAGAACTGCTATTGTATGGGTTTTTTTGTATTGCTGTTAGGTATTGTTTTGTGTGTGTGTGTTGGAACCTACTGGGGACATGTTATATTTTGAAGTGATTAAACTATTTAATTGTGTGTCTATATTTTGGAATGGAATTATTTCTTCATTAAAAAGATTTTTAAAAGTAATCTATGGAGCATGATGTTTGTGGCTTATTTTGGTTTTGGAAGTCCTGTTACGTGGAGCCCAAGCAGTGGGTTTTTCCAGTAAGGAAGGAAAACGTGTCCCCATTCACAGCAGTCTTTGCCTCGCCCACACTGTTTCCTCCATCTCTGTGCAAGAGAACTCCTTCCACAGCTTTCCCCAGAGCTTTGAGCATGGTACCACGCAGCGCCTGCTTTCAGTGGCCCAAGAAGTTTTTTCTTTCTTTTCATTCAGAGAATTAAGAATTCTCTGTACCTTCAGCAGTTTCTCAACCTGAAAATGCAGTTCCCCTGTCTGTAAAACACCACCCCCCTCTGTCACTTGACAGCACTGAAAATCACTCTAAGCAGAGACATCAGGGGCCTGGTACAGATCTGTGAGGGGACCCTGGACCTCAGGAGCCCGACCTATCTGCAGTAGTGCTAGTTTGTCTTACTCACTGTGTTTCTCCCTCTTGCCCTCAGAAGGAGCAGAACCTTGGAAGAGGTGCATTTTAATGGCTTAACCATACACGGTCACAGCTTATCTTTCATTGCAGAAAGATGGGAAGTCTTTGTTTTCCCAATTTATTCTTCTAAGATGTCCTCCCATAGCAGGAGTTGGTAATTACAACTGGTTGCTAACCTAAAAGACTGCAGAGTCACAAAGCAAGAGCTCTTGAAGCAGCAGGTTTGTGTCCTGATGAAGTACCTCCAAGCGTGGCACAGACAGTCAGGAGGCAATGCCTGGCTGTCATTCCTGAGGCGGGGTGCTGGTGGTCCTCCACAGGACAGTTGTTAAGGATATGCCACTGAGCTGTGGTAACAGACATTCTCAGCAGGTCCACTGTGACCAGCCATTACAGAGCATGTCCCTGGAGCTCAGCTGAAACATCCCCAGCTCTACATGTGTTGCTAACTGGTCAAGTAATTACACAGGGGTGGGGTCTGTTAGAAGGAAAGCAGCAGCAGCAGCAGCACTCCAAAAATATCCTCTATCTACTCAGCACATATCCCAGTATCTTGGGAAGCAGATAAAACCCTGTTTGCTGCCTCCTCCTTCAGCATTGACTGCTGCAGTAACCTATAAATCACAAGGGCTTATTTGCCCTAATTCCCCTGTCTACATGGTGACGTTCTTCAATAAAGACGATCATTTTACACTGTAAATTATTTGCCAGATCTGCTGAACTTGGCTTCCAAAATCCTATCTGCGGGATTGTAATATATGACATATCATCAGCTCATGAGAATAGCTCTGTTTTATCCATGCATAATCCTAAATTGCTGTATTTCTTCCTAACTCACAATCAACCTATGGCCTTTGAGGGAACAAAGGAGCCAGTGAAAACTAATTTATAGGCAAAGGCAGTTTTCCTCTTTGCCTCTTGGTTACTTTAGCTACTACCTTCTGCTCTGCACAAGGAAAATGGACTCATACGGAAAGAAATTAATTCATTTAATTCAAAAAAGGAAATACTGAAATAAAAACACAATGCACTGAAATAAAATTAATAAAATACTATTTTTAAAATAAAATATTACGTAATAAATAAGTGCTCTATAGATCTGGGAAGTTGGCAACTTGGCTGCTTCATCACTGAACTGGGTAACTGAAAGTATCTAGAACTTCCTAAAAGCACCTGAGAGTTTTATTCAGCAGCACATGGATCTATGACTGCTCTTCCAAAGTTTGCTTGGGAGGCCAGTTGCTCATTAGTTGTGAATTCCCTCGTAAGCAGCCCTTAGTTCTGGGTGAAACCTTCTAAGAGAATATCGCAGGAACAAAAAGCCAAGTCTATCACAGAAACAGGCGAAGTGGGGTGGGAAATCTCCTCTCTTCTTCCATGATGAAAAAATGTGCTGAAGAATTTCATACGCTTCAGGATCATACCGCCTAATACCCCAGATAATCTGCAGATTAAGGATTCCCCTTTGCTTTCTCCCGAGTGTGTGCCACCAGTTGAGTTGTCTGTGGATTGGGACAGCAATCCGGCGCTGCCAGCATGGCACCAAACCTGCCTTTGGCTGCAAAAGGCAAAGCAGCAGAACTAGGCTGCAACTCTTACCAGCTTCTCATTCCCCTGAGAGAGATATAAGCCAGTGATGAACAGGTCCCAGACTGGAATAAGCCTTTCTGAGGGCCCTCAAGTCTGGAGCTTTCTAGAAAAAGCTGTTTTGGGGAAGCCACCTGACAGGACAAGGCTGGGGGACATGTGCTGGGGAGCAGGGGAATCGTGCAGCCTCATCATGCAAACTTTGAGATAAGATGATTAATGCAGATTGGAGAAAATAAAAACTGAAAAGAAATGGATGATGTGAAAGAGTAGTTGCTTTTCCATGTCTTGGGAGGAATTGGAGGAGGCCACGGCACATTTTGTCATTGGTATGCGACGGTGCAGAATGTAGTTTGCTATTTAATACAAAGTAATTTACTGCTAGCAAATTAATTTCCTCATGGCTTACGTTTTTTGCATAACACTCAGCAGTGGCCAGATGGCAGATGTGTTGGGCCTGCTGCTTGTTATGCTAATTGTCATCCATAAAGGCCTCCCAGTTAACGTTTCTTCTCTGCTTGTTACAGCCCAGCATTGGGTGCAGCCCACATGCTCTTTCAGAAAATGGGCACCCTCTGAGCACATGTCCCGAGTGGTTTTCTTATTACTGCTGGGTTCAGTTTTGGCCCCTCTTGGTAAATTCCGGTCTAAAATAATACGGGCCAAAGTGTTTTCCAGCCTGGGGATGTGAGCGTGCATATCTACGCTGCTCAGCCTTTGGTCTTTGCAGCCCCCAGATCTCGGAAAGCCCCTCCTTCACCCCAGCCTGGGGCTCAAGGCCTCCCTGCTCCTCCTCACTCCATCACGTGCACCTCACTATGATCACAGGACAGGAGGCTCCTCCTCACCTGCAAAAACCTTTCCCCTCACACTTCTGCTGCTGTTCCAGCCAAAGGGATTTGTGTGAAACCTCCCCAGAAGCTGTTCTGCACTGCCTCACGGAGCGGGGGCTACTGCTCACTTGGGAAGCGTGTTTCTCACCCTTGGTGATCATCTCTCTCCACCCTCCTGCCCACTTCCCACAGAAGCTGCTGTGGGGCCCAGGCTGGAGTTTCTCCTGCGTGGGAACCCTCACCCAGGTCAAAAAGTTTATTTTAGACATCCAAAACTCCTTCCTGGTTTTACCAAAAACTTATGTACCCTCCTGCCCCTCAGGCTCACCGCTCCTCCTGCACCCCTTGCTGTTGCCTAGTCCAATTACATTCCCTTTTTTTTTTTTTCTTTGTTGGTTTTTAAGGCCACTGACAGTAGCCTTAAATCCCTAGTGATGTTATTATGCACATGACACTGCTGCTGACAGTAGGAGCCAAGCGCTTAGCAAGCCTTGGACATCTCCACTTTCTCCTCAGCACTTCTCTTACCTCTGCCTTCACATGAAGCAGCAAGAGCTTGCAGGCTCCATGAGATTTCATCACCATATATATCATGTAGGTGCAACTAAACTTAGAAATCCCCCAACAGACATCTGAAAAGCCACGCTACTGCCCTCTCTAGAAAGAAGCAAAGTAATATTTTACTATTTTTAAATGGCACTGCATGCTCCCCAGAGCTGGTTTTACAGTCTCTCCCCGTAACTGTTCACTTGCTCTCTGCTCGTTTGCCCTGAGCCCCTTGCAGTCCCCAGTTCCCTGGCAGACCGAAGGGCTCAAGCCCTGTTTGTTTCGGCTGAAAGGTTGATATTGGAGCTATTGCAGATGGTAATTAGTACTTGAGGGAGTGCTCTTTCCAGGGAATCCTCTCATCACTTGCTCTGAGTCATGCGCTTATTGGAGGCTGCTTCACCAGAAACACATTTTCTGCTACATTTTGGAGCTAAACTCTCACAAATTAATTGAGTTCGTGTACAAATGCAAGGAAGAAGGAATGCAGCACACTCTCCTAAGGTCACAATTCTGAGAAATGTATGCAGAAAGACACCTGCTCACCAATTAAAGACTGGTTTTATAGAGATTATACAAAGTCTGCACAGCTCTAGCAGTGGCTGTTGGTCTGGCAAAGCGATAATCAACAGAAAAATTAACCAGGTTTGTCTGCGAGCTGGGGTTACCAAGAGTGATAATGCCTGGAAGCAGAAAAATTAAACTGTCTTATGTTTAGTTGGGGAACCATCACTTAACCTAAACAGAGCAAACCTGGCAGACTGAAGCCAAATGAAAATCAGATTGCTGGTTAAGGAGCTATTCAGTGGCCAATTACTGCTTTCCTTGGGAAGCAATTCTTTCTTTCCCTTACATGTTGTGCTGCTGGGAGCAATACATCTCATCTGCTCAGCTAACGCTGCCGAGTGGCAGGTGGTTTCCCTGCCAGGAGGACACAGCGGGCTCGCTCCTGCCACGGCTGGGCCATTAGGTACAGCTGAGGTACAGCAGGCAGAAATTTGCCCTAATAACTCTCTTGAGTTGATAGCAGGACTGCATCTGGTCAACCCCTTAATAAAATGTGATGAATAACCATGGGGGTGTTTTCCCTGGCAGCTGAAACCTTTTCCAGGATGGGAATAATGTTCATGTCTTCAGCCACTGAACAGATGAGACAGAAAAGCTAGTGGCCTTGTCCAGAAAGTATGAGCCAGCTGAACTCAGGTTTCACACCGAGCTGGGTGGTAATTCAAAGAGCAAGAACCCTGGTCTCAGGTCCTTCCCCTATCCTTCACTATAAACTCTCTGGACAGCAATGGTATTGTCTCACCTCCCAGTATAGAACTTGGCCAACACAACTTAAATCAACACATTAAAAAAAACCCTGGGAAAAGCGAGACTGGAGTTTTGTTGAGTATCTGCGTCAGGCCCTGTTGCCTAGGTATCTACATTTAAAATTCAGAGGCTTGTTTCTGGAGTTACGAGCTAGAGAAATAAACAAGCTCTTTTAAGGATGCAAAAGAGAAGGGGACTCAAATTTGGTTTGCTATATTTACTTTGCTCTGCTCATTTGAACAGTCACAGCCTAATGATAGCCTAGAAACACAGATACCCTGCCGAGGCGTTTCCCTTCTGCGCTTCAGCAGCTTTACAGAGCTAGCCCTGTGTAAGCCCTGCCACGGGCACACGTGTGCACACGTACACCCATGACTTTTTTTTACACGTGTGCACACGTACACCCATGACTTTGTTCTTGTTACATGACATAAGAAGCAACATTCCAGACTGCACAGGGTGAGTCTGATGCAGTAAGAGGTTTGCATGGCTGGGGTTGTGCTCATTTCCACTGTACGAGAGGATGAACAGACCCCACAGGGTAAAGGCAAGAGCTGCTGCACTGCGTGTGCCCTCATGCCAGCCCCCCAGGGCAAGGCTAGTCATGCCCTGCCAGAGGAAGGACCCTCACCTGAGTGAGGCAGCACTAGTGCAGCTCCCCTGATCAAGCAAGAACTTTTCTTGAAGGGCACAGTAGTAATGCAAGTGGTTATTCTTTATGGCCTACAAATGCACTTCATTACCATTTAGAGGTACTAAAGCTGTAACTCCAGGAAAACCTATTTTCAAGATACTGTATGCCTACAGAGATATCCAGGCTTTCTCCAGAATTTCTGGGCTGAATTCTGGCAAGTTTAGCCCAACCCAGCACTTCATCTAATTTCCCACAGAGGCATGTGGACGTGTCTTTAGCTGCATAAATCTAATTATGCTCCCACAGCCCCAAAACTGACAACTAAATTACTGTTCCAGAATACTTGCAGAACAAAGCTTAACCAGAAGTGTTGCAGCTTGATTTGTTGGACCAGCAGTCTGAAAAGAAAGATTGTTATGTAAATTTAATTTGGAAATTATTAGCAAGAGCCAAGCCATAGACCAGAATCTTCTTACTTTTTTTTTAAGAGATTCCACCTTATTATAACTACATTCTGTGTCTGGTTACAATAGCAAAATAAATTGCAGGTATATGAAGTATTTTCTGCAGACTAGACAGGTTTTTGAAGATGAAGTCTTTCTCATACAATGCAGTCCTAAAAGGGGTCTTCAGCAGTCTTAAAAATCCAGCATTGATTTCTTTCCCCTGTAAAGCTGCAGTATTGTTGTTCTGGAAGCACTTGTTTTCAGCAGAAAGTTGGCAGCGTTAATAAATGAAGTCACACTGTGAAAATTAAAGATACCCACCGTGGCCAGCCCTAGTCCATACCCTGCTCCATCCAATCCCTTTCCTTCTATATTTTCTGCCTGAAGTCAGAGTCAGGCAAGGTCTGAAATCTCCTATACCCTACAATCCATGAAGATCTGGTGCTAAATAGGGGTGATACAACATAATTATGCAAGAAGCAATCTCTGTCATAGTTGAGACTTCATTTGTATGGCTATCTTTCACAGTTACAAGAACTGATACACCTTCAAACTATGGAAGGACAGGTAAGTGTCTTGGAAACCAGGGCAAGGACCTATGGGGAGATTCAAGTCTTCTTTACGTGAGTTGTTGTATCTATCAATACTGGTTAAAGAGTCCATCTTAGTTGAAATGAATACTGTTTATACCCTACTGGCATTATTTATACTTATTTATATTTGACATAGTAAGGCTTGGAAAAATAAATCAATACAAGTCCAGTCCTCATAGAAGAATATTGGCCTGATCCATTAGCCACTGATCTAAAAGATAAATTCTTATTTTTAGAAGCATGGGATCATGGCCAGCAAGATAATTTGTTGGGTCATAGAATATGTAGAAATTTTCATCTTTTCCTTACATTTCTAAATATTTTAAAATGTAACATCCAACAGACATGAAACAGGAAAAATGTAGTTGACTTTTTGAAAAGTATAAACCTGCATCCTTGGGAGGTAGAGAGAGCAAATGCAAACCCCCTTCAAATAACTACAGAAAATGCAGAAAGACAGGAATGAGGTTGTATATTTACAGTAGCCATCAGCACATCTGTTGTCTTTAAAAGTCTGCTGTGTTTCCACTAACAGCTGTATCCTGGCTTTTTCTTGAAGTAAAGCAGAAATAAAGTAGCAAAGTTGTAAAGCTAGAAGAATTCAAGAAAAAATAAACATTCAGTGAAGCAAATTCAGAAGGCTGGGATTTATTTATTGCAGACAAGAACCTGTAGAAAATAACTGTAGGAGTGGAAGAGTTGTGTCACATTTTTCATGACAAACAAGAAAATCCCAACAAGCACAGATTTTTGGCATGACATTAGGCTTGAAAATTTGAACAGCCCTTTTCACTGCATGTAGAGACAATAATCCTAGTGCAATGTGAGCCAAGTCACTGGCATGCAGCACAATTTTCAGCCATCCTCTCCTTCTACCCTGCAGCTACTGTATGGCTTGGTGTGAAATCTTGGTTCTATGATTTGCTGTGTGTCCCTTCAGGTCTTCAGTGGAAACAGGACAACTAATGAGCACCGGTGAATGAGACCAGGAAAGAATAAAAATCACCACTTTGGAATGCTTTGAAACATTTCCCTGAGTTTTTGTGGTCAAACAGTAAATTAAGACATCAAAGATATTTAAAACTTTGTCCTTAAGCATAAAGCCATACCTAAAACCCTACTGTTGGCTTATATTTTCAATTCATGGCCAAAAAGTATCATCTGGATCATCTCACTGGTGGGACACAGTAGAGTCAGGGCTGCCCATATACTCTGCTTTTCCAATTTTGTACACAATTTTAGTATCAAAAAATCATGTTTGGTTTTTTTTTATATGTATTTTATTATGCATTTAATTATTTTATAGATTAAAACTTGATTCAGATGAAATACAGTTGTAAGAGTGTCCTGAATTCAGTTCAGGTTCATTATCCCCAGCAGCTGCTGGCCCAAGCAGCTGGGAGGGGCCACAGGCAGGATAAACAACCCAACCAGCCAGTGGGGTGTTCAATACCATACTGACATCTGCCCCCTATATAAGGGGAGGGCTGGCCACATTGTTTCAGCATGTGGCTTCAGTTTGCAGCTGGAGCAGGGAAAGCAGCATCTGGAGTAAGGTAGAGCCTCCTGGTTTCTCTCACTCATGTTGTCTATCATTTCATTGGCATTATCATTAGTGCTGTTGTTTTCTTCTCTCTTTGTGTTGTTTTAGTGGACTGTCCTTACCTCAACCCATGGGGTCTTACCTCTTTTTTTTGTTCTCCTGACTCTCCTTCCTGTCCCCCAGGGGGGTTGTGGAGGGTGGGGGGAAGCGGTGGGTGAGTGGCTGTAGAGTGTGTAGCTGCTGGCAGAGAATTAATGATGACAAAGAGAACTTTTTTTCAGAGAGACATTAGCATAGGCAGAAGGGAGAAAATAACACATACAAGATGTTGAATGAAGTACCATTAACTTGTTCTAAAGTGGGAGCTTTACAATTAAATTATATATCACACTTTTCTTCTGTGCAATCAGTCCCAAACTCCAGACATGAGGCTCAGGGAGGGAAAGATGTGTGCACGTGGCTGGTGGGGCAACCGGGGGACACTCGTGTGCCTTCTGTGTTCCAGATTTATTTCAGCTTGAAAGAGAAAACTCTAATTAACAAAATCAACTTGCTGTCAAATGTGCTTTTTTCTGACAGTTTCTATTTATAATTACCCCAGGACAGAAATGAAGCTGAGATGCAAATTGCAGAATATAAGTGTGAATACATTAATTCTAGCAGCTTTGGCTGCTGTGCTAAGGAACCTGTGTGAGAAGGCAGAGTAGGTGCCTCCTCCCTCTGCACTTGCATCCAGCCTTCCTCTGGCTTTCAATTGCTTGGAAAGCAGGGTGTGGAGCTGTGACCTGGAGCAACGTGCTTCCTGAGGGACTGATCAAGTCAAGCAAATACTAAATTGTTCAGTGTTCTATGAATACATAGCTGCTGGAGAGGGGGATTTCAGGAAACTGGGCAGTGCTGGAGGATGCTAACAGACCCAAGGTAACGTGCTGACAGCATTATTCCAGTCTGCTAACAGCTCTATTAACCCTGCTGAAGCTGTTGCACTACTCTTGCTAAACTTGCTTGTTTTGTTTGGGCATCCATTGGGACATTATAAGCTACATTATCCTCTGTTTTGGAATGACATTTAAATGGGTGAGAGAGTAAAACTTTTAGTTATGCATAAGTAAAAAGTTTCACTTCTGCTGCAGCTCCTCTGCTGAGGAGGTAGCATGCTGCTGTCAGGCTTTGCAAAGCTCAGCTGCCTGGCCAGCTATGCCATTCTCTAACTTGGCAAAATTGCTTTTATGCATCTGTTCTGGTCACACTTCTTCTCACATAACTCATAAAGGAAACCCCAATGGAACTCCCTTGAATCCAAATTCACAGTTTCCAGGAACTGGTTGAGTCAGCAATGTCTGTCCTCTGAGGACAATGTGCCTGAATTATGCACGTGCCTCCTGGCTCTGGCTGTACAGCCAGAAGCCCAGATACTTCACAGCCCCAGCAGCTAAGTTGCATAGCACTCTTCACTCAGTCCTTTGCCACAGACATTCCTCATCCTTTCCCCTGTGCAATGTTCTTGCCTGATGCTTCCTAGCAGCCATACCTGTAAAACATGTTGATGAATTAAGGCCTGTGGCCCTGATGCCTTCAGGAGGCAATAAGAAGGAGGGTTTTTAATAACGAGGAAAAGTTGGTTAATGGGGTAGGAAGGCAATACTACAGAAATTTCTTGTTCATTACTTGATCAGGAATCGTAGATCATACTGCTCTTGCTGAGGCTTGGGCAAAGATGGTGATATCTCTACCACAAATAATTCATTTCAGTAGTGGCTACATCCTGCTTTGTACCAAAACAAAAATTGCTTAGTACTAGGTGTACAACCATGGGGCATCCAGAGATGCCAAAATCAATAAGCATTATCACTATACCATGAAGCCAGCCTTGTGGCCCACTTTGTGTGGAACATTCTTCCTGGTGTCGTGATGGTTTTTGGTAATAGACAAAATTAAGTTAGTTCATCTTTACTTATCACAAAGATTAAGAGGTTTTTTTTTATTCATCTGTAGGGGTCAAATGTTGCTGCTTTAGGGTATGTGCAGCCAAGTGTGCACCAGCTCTGCCAGCAAACCTCTCTCTTTGCCCCCACAGACCTGTGTATTTTTAGCAGTGTAGTTACCCTGCACCTACTAGCAACTTGTCACCACCTCAGGTCCTGTTTCCCCACAATAAGGAATAATGGGTGAAGCCACTGAAGCAAAGAACAGCTGCTCAGTTCTGATTGTTTTAAGGGTTAGTTATTTTCTCAGCCAGTCTATGATTTGAACTAATTAAAAGTGATTTCTGTATTTCTTGTAGAATTACAGTAGAAATGTTTTAGCCACTCGTATGCTTTGAACAAGGATTTTTATTGGCTGAGAGCACAGTGCCACACCTTGCTGCATCAGCTGCTGTTACAACTATTTTAAGGCTTCATTCCCCTGACTGCTCACAAGGGAGCTTAGTTACCACCTGCACCCCATCATTATGGGTCCTAGGAGATGCCCCTGGCCCAAATCCCAGGCTCCATGTGTGCTCCAGCTTTGCTCTCTTAATGCAGCTCTGTTTGTTTTGCCCTTTGCACTCAGTTGCTTCTCTGCTGTGGCGACTTGGAGGCAGAAGGGTCAGTCTTGTACAACCAAAAGTAATTAATTAGATCAATCTCTTGAGGCCTATTTATAATGGGGCAAAAAAAAAACCCTCTTGGTATTAATTTGCTTCAGTAATGTAAATATATATTTTTTGGCTCATTCTCAGATGCTGTTTTCACATGTCTAAAAAAGGAGTGTACAGTGCAGTAGTCTGACTGTAGCCTATGAGCTCCTGCTGCATCATTAACCTTAGGGCCACAGCTCAGATCTAAACTCCTCTTTCCTGTCTCCACTGAATACTACTTTAATTTTTATATAGAGGGCCAAGTAAAATTCCACATCATGGAGCCTTTCAGGCTAATGTATTGTGATAATCCTGCTGTATCCACACATCTCTATTTCTTTCTTATCTGCCTATCATTCTATAGCTACTTGCACTGCAGTGGGATAATCCAGGCAGCAATCACAGCCCTGTCACATGTCCTTCCCCTGGAAGCTGCTTCTGCCTTCAAAGCTATTGCACAGCTCCTGGCCCTGCCCTGTGCCAGCATCTTAGAGAGCAAGGGAGCTCCACTGTGTTCCCAGCAGCAGTGAGGACCTCCCAGATGGAGGGAGCATCAGTGGGGAGGCTTGTCTCTGGGTGAAGACACTTTGAGGGATCACCCAGTCATTTTGTTGCTGCCCTGGGCACTCTGCTTCAGCAAGCACCAGCCTTGGCACCTCTGGTAGCAGAGACCAACTGGCACAGCTCCCTGGGACAGAATGCTATTGCAGTTCCACACCCTACCTGGTAAACCAAGTCTAAGGCCACAGATATCTCACCTTACTTCAGGAAAAGACTCCTGTAACAACACTGAACTGGCAAGGAGAGAAAAAGGGAAGGTGTGATTCCTGTAGTGCAGAGGCAAATGTTTTGATATCTGTCAGTTTCTGACATAAAGAAAATAGTGCTTTTTATGTTCTAGTCATTCCCTTTCCAGTTTCTGTCTTTTGGTCAGCGAACATACTTGGCTTGGAACAGTCAACTCACAAACTAAACATGGTATGGAACAGGGCAAGAGCCAAGAGAGACTTTTTCTAGCTACTACCTTGCACCTAGCACATGCTCTAGGTTGCTTGTAATAACATCAGTACATAAATGTAAGGACTAATGGAGTTTTTAACTATAGGGAATCATTTCACTTAAATGGAACACTTGGATTCTGGGAAAATGTTGCCTTTTTACTGCTCATTAGCTGCTCTGATCTATCACAGTTCCATGTCTGCTGAGAGTATTGCATGGTAAAACCCTTGCCCATGATCTGCTGTTCATCAAGTTCAAAGCCCTGTAAAGGGTGTGACATGCACTACTACATGGGACTACTGCCATGCAAAGCTTCAGTGTCTGCCAAAGAGCAATGTGCCAAAAAAAACCCCTCAAAGGCAGTTATAAGACTATTATCAAACAGCCACTCTGTCACATACACCCTGGTCTCTGGCTGACTGAGCCCCACGTACAGTCTGTGTCCTGCATCAGTGAGAACAGAGGTCAATATCGGTACCCCAAACAACTGTCGAATTACAATAGGCAACATCCATCAGAGAAAATGATTAAGAGATCAGCTTTCCAAGCTATGACCCCGAATGGCCAACAAAGATGCGGAGTGCAAGCACTAGTATGACTGCATCTGTCAGGATGTATTAGCTCTGAGAAATCATTACCCACCCTAGGGAGGAAAATTAGCAGAGAAAACTGTCCTTCCCCCAGTGTTAGTCTGAGCTGTGTATAAATGGGACTTTAAACAAGCAGGAGAAGGTAACAGAGCAGGGCTTTTCCTTACTTCTGAGCAGCCATTAACTTTCCACATCTATCTGGGGGGGGACAGAGGCAGATTCATGAGATAAAATTTGGGAATAGAGATGTTGGGGGGGAGGTGTTTGAGAGCTCCTTCTCGCCTCCCTAGGCTGCCTTTTGTGAGAAGGGGGTTTGGCTTGGCAAGACCTGGGAGTTACCTCTTTTGGTTTTGAGGTCATGTTCCCTGAGCACTGACAGCTTTATGTTCAAGTGATACAACAAAGCACTATTAATTCATAAACTAAGAAGAGTTTTCCTCTTTTTTGGGTGGTTTTTGTTGTTCTTGTTGTTTTCAATGCTAGTTTATTTCTTTAATAAAAACACTTCTAACACCAGAGGCTGCCTCTGGGAAGACGAGCATGTTTTTAAATGAATGTATAGATTACTGGAATCATTATAGCTGAGCTAATCCTTGCCACTTATTATTGCACAGGGTGCTCTACAGAGCTGACCCAGCAGCATTAGCTCTTTTGCACAGGTAAAGAAGCAGTGTCGCAAAACTCACTAATTCTGGAGATTTGGTTCAAAGAAGTTGTGGTTTCACGAGAGTTTTCAGATAAAATATCTCACTGAACCTCAGCTTCTCATTTTTACTTGTTTCAGCTTAAATAACTTTTTGTTCAACTTACTGTGCTGGTCTTTAATACACAGTCCTAACTGTCACATACAATGCCTGGAATAAAGTCATCCACGGTGGGGAGAACGGTTTCATTGCGCATTTCTAGGTCTGGTAACATTCTGAGCTTGTGGGAGGTGTAAAGCATCTGGTGAAATAGATGGAATTTTTGGCACATGAAGCTGACAGACAAATATATATCTTCCTTTGAAAGATCTTGTTAATGTCATTTTCTTTTTCTGTGTTTTTTAAAAAAGCAGTGTGCTGGTTTGGGAATGCTGATGGGGGGGGATTTTTGTTGTTTGTTTTTTTTAAGTACTACATTAGAATATAAGCAGTAAGGAAAAATCTATTCAGGCCATATAGTACAAAGGAGTATTCCTTCTACTTGGTGACAAAGTCAGTGGTGATGGAAATAGGTAAGGAGAGAAGATTCTTTGAAGATGAAATTTTACTTTTCTGCCCCAGTTCTGTGATGAATCAAAGAAGAAATACCTATCTGTAGAAGCAAAGCACTTGAGAAAACATCCTGGAAAAGTCTTAGCTCTGCTGAATGTGTTTTGGTGTTGACTTGCTCAGATGAGGCATTTGCCAGCTTGCCTCAAGCTGCACTACTGGTCCTGCTGCTGGTTACCTTGGGACCTAACTGGTCAGGAGTGATGACCCAGGACAAGGAACAAGATTAAAAGAGGAAATGAGGAAAAGAAAGATGACAGAGGCCCTTTAGACACTTCATAGTTCACAGGCTGCGTAAGTATTTCTTTCTGCCTTGTCAAATGCCTGCAAGCACATCTAGGCTCCCATTCTTAATGCAAATATTAGCACAGCTAGTCCTCTTTGCATACTCTCACTTCCACTACTAACTTTGCCAAGATCCTCAAAGATATTTATACTTTTTAGTAGTTTTCAGAATATCAGCCATACCGATGGGCTCTGTAGCCCCAACAGGGCTGATTCTGACCTGCAGTCGTAGCCCAGAGGATTGAAAAGCTGTGTTAAAAGCAAGTTAAAAGCATTTGAACAGTCAAGGTACTCACGGGTAAGGGACCATCCTACATTTGCTGCAGCTTTCCTGGATGGCTGTCAGTATGACACCAAATCCCCATGTGCATCATCTGCCCCTTGCTGGGATGGAGCATTTCACTTTTTCTCTTTTTACGATGTAACTCAAGTATAATTAATGCAAGGAAGTATCTAAAGAGCCTCTGTCATCTTTCTTTTCCTCATTTTCTCTTCTAATCTTGCTCCTTGTTCTTTTGTCAACTCTTACACTTCAGTCTTCATGTCATCGTGCTCAAAATAGGTTTTAAAAAGAAAATCAAAACCTGTGTGATATTTGCACATTACCTCAGAAACGGGGGATGGTTCTGCTGATTTTATTTTTAGTTCATGTGACATTCCCAGACAACAGTAGTTCTGTAAGTGGAAGAGAATCAATGGATTTGCTCTGAATAAAAGCAAATAAAAAATCAGGCCTGGCATCACTTCCTTTGGCCTCAGAGCACTCTTCTAGTCAGTCTTCCATGCATGAGTAATGCTGGCTGTGGAATCTCCCATTTGTCAGTGACTGAAAAGTCAGAAGTGTAGGTTAACCTGTGGCACATGGCAAACTGAATAAACACAGCAGTGGTGGTAGATACCGTGAGAACTAAGTGAAATTTCAAAGCAAGAGAGAAAAGTTCAAATGGAGGTGACTCGGTTGCTGAGCATTTACCTTGGCCCACCATGCGAGTCTGAAAATAATACAGTATATTAATACCCTGGCATACCTTCAGCCATTGCTGTTTCAACAAGAAGCAATTACAACCTGCCAGACATCCCTGTGTTTCCAAAGACAAGATGCTGGGAGGTTCTCTCAGCCCTGGTGACTCTCTGGACCTGGATCATGGATGACTGAAGACAGGACGGTCCTCCGCTGGCTTCCAGAAATGTTATCTCAAGACCTATGGGCACATGAAACTAAAAACAATCAGCATCTATCACCTCAAAAGCAGGGAGCTGACAGAAGTGTCAACCAGATTCCATCAGCTGTGTAGTGGCAGGTGTTGCATTAACACAGGTCTGTGCTTTGGTTTAAAAAATAAGTTTTTGGATGCTCCTGCAGCATCCTGGGACTGAAAATGTGCACGGATTTACACCTCAGCACTTTTAGCTCTTTATTCTCCCCCACCAAACTGCATTTCAAGAGGAACTGCCCTCTCACTGATAAAAAACATAAATCACAGGGTGTCTGGTCTCCTAGCTGCAGAGTGGCTTAGAGGTCACACAAGGGGCCATCCCAACACAGGCATGGCTACAGACAAGCCTGCTTGCTGTGTGTTTTTGGTAGGCTTTCCTGGGGAAAACACAACATCAAAATGAAGGAGCTGAGGATGCCTTTTGGTCCTTTGGCTGCTTGCTGATTTTTGTTGTATGGGAACATGAAAACAAAGGGAAGTATCAGCCCAAGGCTGAGCTGTTTGGACCAAATTCACCCTGACACAAAGCGGGCGCAGCTTCCTTCAGGAGCTGTACCTGCCTACGTACTGTCTGGAGCCTTCCCACCCTGGAGGATTTGTTCACATGTTTTACTGTGTGCTGCTTTTCTGCTCTTTTGGGATCAGGGAACACAAAATCATCTCATCTTCAGTGCAAAGGAGCAAAATGAACAAAGGTATGCCTGCAAGTCCCAGAAAGGTGTGATGATGGTATCACCTTCCCCATCGCTACATCTCCTCTGGCCAGCATCTCATGTGCTCAGCAGCATCCTGCACTGAGGCTGGCAGGGCAGTGACATGGAGGAGGAGCAGCTGTGGTGCCAGTGCTGCACAGTGCTGGGGTGCAGCAGGGCAGGCGTGTGGCCCTGCTGCTGGGCTGGCCATGGCAGGGACACTGCCGGCTGCTCCTTGGGGGCCTTGGCTCCTGATTTACGACTGCGCTGGGTGCGGCTGTGGCTCAGGGACAGCACAAAAATAGGCTGTGCAGACAGACTGACTTTCTGCAGCAGCGATAGTGGGTCTATGGAGATAAGGCTTCCTACAATTTATCGTGCTGCTTTCAATTAGAAGTCTGTCAGAAAAACACAGTCAGAGAAACCAATTGTAGCAAAAATCTGTAGGTGTTGAAAGAGGGGGTAGCGTGGAAAGTGGAAATCCCCAGAGATGGCGTGCCAGACCCAAAGGCAACGACAAATATTTTCCTTGCAAAATAATGCATAGGAATACCTTGAGCTATTTGCAATGAAAAAATTATTCTGAACATTTAACCCCTTTTCTCTCCATGATTTCTTTACAACTAGACTAAACTGTTTATGATTTCCCTTCTTCAAGTAGTCCATGAATGTTTTATATGAATGCATTTCATGCTCTGTGTGTGCTCTTGAATATTATATGGCTTTAGCCTTGAGTGTTTGCTTGTCCTGATTTGTTCCATGTTCTGTCATTTCTCATCTAAACAACAGAAGTTATTTTTCTTCCGTACTATACGAGTGAGCCTGCACAGATGGGAAGATCATTTGTTATTAGTTTGCTGAGAACATAGAAGTGACCACGTAAGAGATTCACATTTCAGATAAGAGGGGATGCATTTATTTCTCCAACATATTTTCATGCTGTTATGAACCTGTTAGGCAAGGAAATCAAAGCACTCCTTGTATTAAATTCTCCCATATTTCTGGTGATTACTACCTACAATTTACAACTGAAAAACATGAAAGAAAGAAGACATCAGTGATTGCCTTGACTTACATAGAAGTTGAAGGAAAACCAAAGAACTGAAGACTTTTTTCTCTGCAGTAAAGTCTTCATCAGTAGTGAAGCCCCAACTTGTTTTTCCAAAACATCATCATCTGATCATTAGTGAAAGAGCACAATCAGAAACTGGGGGGGTTTAATTTTTGCTTTTCTGTTCCTATAGCTGAATGTCTATAGTGAGATTTAGAGGCAGATGAAGCAATGAACTCTCTGCTTGGTGAATGCACCGAGTGCTTACCTCATCTGCTTTCCTGGAGGAGATAATAATAATGCTTGTCTGTCTGTCTTCTGGTGCTGGTATAGGCTTTTCATTTCCACTTTCTTCAGAAGTGATTTCTTTGCTCATATTTCACTAATTGAATATGTTCTATAGATCAATTTTCATTACATTGCATTTCTGCCTCACTGGTTATGAGGAATGAGCCATGAACTGTAGAACATATCTCATCCTGGCCAGGGGACATAATCAAAGATATGGTTAAATCTGCTTCCTATACAGTCTGATAATTTTGAGCAATAATATCCTTTTTTTTTTCTCTCTCCCTTCCGACCCTTGTGAATATGACTTATTAATCAGAGCTTCAAATGAAAGAGGAGGGGGAAAATAAAACTACACAGAGTACCATAATGTGGCTCAAATTAACAGCTTCATTCAGCGATTCTTTCTTGGGTTCAGAATTGTAGTAGAATAAATTACATTCTTAGTCTTTTAATTAGAATGTTTTTTTGTTTGAGTCATGTGAAGTGGAACTTGATAATATAAAGCTACAAATGTGACACTTAGCAGAGGGAGATCCTGAGCAATCTGTAAAAAAACTGCCAAGGATCATTAGTTGGTTCTTGGTATTTTTGAAGAAAAATACGTTGAGAAAGAACTACTTTTTTATAATGCTGTCAGAGTCTTATCTGAAAATCAGAGATTGCACCAAAACAATGGTGTAATCTATTGTACCTCATGATTATCAGAAAACAGCTGTGAATATGCTTATTATCTGTGCTCTATTTTGGACTCTATTGGCATATCAAAGTTTTGGTTTACTATGCAACGTAGACCAAGTATTCTGGAATACCATATCACTGAAAAATCATTATATTGATCTGATAGCTGTAAGTTTTAAGTTCTTTTTACTTAAGTCTGGGAACTAGAAATAGAGGTTTCAAAGTTTAAAAGCCCTGAGTACTAAAATGTCATCGTTGTTCCCCCCCCCCCTTCTTTTTTTTCCCCTTACTGAAAGTTAATAGATCACAAGAACAGATACCTTGGATCAGATTCAAGGTCCAGCTAGCCCAGGATCCTGTCTCTGGCAGTAACAAGTATTACCTACTTTGGGAAGAATATAAAAATAGGCAGCAATGTAGTGACATTCTCTTAATATAGTTACCAGCTTTCTGTGACTGCAGCTCAGGGAATGCCTGCACCAGAGATGGCATCTTGGTGTTCCCAGTCCCTGAGGATTTTTCTGCCATTAATGTATTCAATCAATTTTAACTCTTTGAAACCCTTTAGTTCCATAACATCCTGTGGCAGTGAGAGCCACAACTTTGATACCTGTTGTGTGAACAACACATTTGTTCCCGCATCTCTTCTCAATCTGCCATCTAGAACCTGGATGTTTTACCCCAAAATCCTTTGTTCCAGGAAAGCGAAATCACTCCCAGATGACCTTTTCAGTGCTGGTCAGGACTTAATGAGGTCTCTGTCATAACCCCTCATTGCCCTTTCTGCTGGCTGCAGAGCACTGGTTTATCTGTCACTCCTTGAACTGAAGTGGTACCACATCTTGGTCTGCCTGGTTGCCTTTCTGTGTAGCTCTCCCTCTGCTGCTATATTGTTTTAGCAGCGAGTGGGGGAGAGAACCCAGATCCAGATGCACCATGGATTTATATGTATTATGGCATAGTGATAAATAGCATAATTATATGAAACATGATGAAATAGCAAGATTAGCAACACTGATAGTGAAAGCAGCGCTGCTGACCCAATAGCAATAGAGAACACACAAAATCTAGTTTAGGTAATGCTGTACAAGCATTTTAATCACATTTGCAACTTCTCTTCCATGAATTAAAAAGGATGCACTTGTTTTTCAGTCATTACAGAAATTTCAAGTCTTATGGAATTTAGGAAAATATTATAAACTCCAGTCTGATATGTCAATTTTAGATCAACCTCTGTACTCATCTTCCACCTATGGTTTCAGCCTCAATTTCTGCTTTCAGGTCCTCAAACTTTGGGAATATTTTAAAGCTTCTAAATGAAATATTTCTGGTTCTACCTCAGCATAGATAATTTCAATTCAAATTTAAGTACTATAAAAACTGGAAAAAATACAGATTCTCTCTTCTGTTTTTAATAACGTTTCAGTATATCTGTAGAGATGAAGTTCTTCTATGCCAAAAGCTGAAATTTATCATGGAATAGCTCCAGTTACTGGAAAAGGTTTTGAGTGTTTTTGTAGAACTGATTGTGTGAGTGATTTAAAACAACCTAGAGACCTATCACTGCCCAGGAGTGTTCATTCTGTGCAGGCAGTGGGCAAAGTCAGGGCTAATTTAGCACTGTGAAGAGGAGTGCTCTGAAACTACACAGAATAGAGCCTTGCAGAAATTTTTGAATGTGTGTCCTCAGGTCAAATGTGTACAAATCCCCAGAGCTACTGCCTGCTTCATAATTCATGGCTCTTGTGGGACACATGCTCCACAAGTTATGCTTCATGTATCCAGGAGTAGCAATCAGTCCTGGGGTCACTATGCCAGAGGTGCTCTCCACAGAAAACAAATTGCAAACCCTTGAAATTGCACACAATGTTTTCTTCTTCCACATCACCTCAGGTTGGCATAGGTGCCAACATCCCTTCAGCTGGTTTCCAGTTCTGGAATGAGTGGAGAACAGCACTGCATGCACTGGAACAGAGAGACCCAGAGCTCTGTGCTGCAGAGTGTGATGTGCCGCGAGCTTGTGTGGCTCCTGTACGTCCCCGTTGGACCACAAAGGCAGCAAGCTGGAGCCCTGGCAGGGTTGTGAAGTGACTACCCTTGGGACATGGGGTTGGTTGATCTGCAGAGGGAAGGATCCCAACACCACAATTAAATACCAGCCCATTTTTGCCTTCAGGGTCTTGCTGCTGTGTCAGTGACACCTCCTAATCACAAGGTGCATGCAGCAGCCCGATGATGATGCGTATAGATATGACTTACACTTCTGTCTTGAGCTGTTGTCTGCTGGAAGCACATAGAGAGCTGGAGGGCAAAGGGAACATGACTGTGTGTGCAAAGGACAGATAGCCTGCTCCAGCCCAAACACAACAACTCAGGCCAGGACAAATCCTATCTTCCTTACAATATTTACTCTTCAGCTCACAAAGGTGGAAGAAACTTACTTTTGTGGACAGCTTTTTTAAAACATAGTCGTGTTAGATGGGGAGAAGTGTTTGACAGGTTTTTATTTTGGGGTGGGATTTTTTGGTGTTTGTTTGTGTGTGTGTGTCTGTCTAGTTTGTTTTTTGTTGTTTGGGGTTTTTGATTGTTTGTTTGTGGCTGGGTTTTTTATTTATTTATTTATTTCCTCCAAATCATGGAACAGTAAAAAGCAATAGTTATGGTTATTGTGTATCTTTCCATGGAGCCTCATTACTATCAGGTCATCCGCAGTGCAAAAACCTGTGGGTACTATTTGTTTAACTAAACCATTACAAACAGCCACTTTCTGGACAATTTGTAACAAAAATATCTGTGTAGTTTCTTCCTCCTACCACTGCTACTCCTGGCTTTGCTCCCAGACAACTTTCCTCTTCAAGGCAAAAAATGTCCTTTATTACAAATCAAAAGAAACACATCCCAATAATTTGAAAAAATGTTTGCTATGGGTTTTATTTGTTTGTTCCTGCCTAGTTTGAGACTGTGATGAATATTCTGTGTCTATTACAGCAATGCTCAGTTTCAAACTTCCAACCCAACAAGCAATACCAAGAAAGAGTTGTATTTCTTTCCCCGCAAATGAATAAAGCCAGAATGATGGTTCTAGAGACAAGATTAATCTCACTTTCCTTATTACCATCATAAGAACTTGGAGACTTTTTCAGAATACAAGCCAATAGATTTATGTGTGCCAAATACTAACAAAATTCTGGAGTTATCATAGAATCACAGAATGGTAGGGGTTGGAAGGGACCTCTGGAGAACATCTGGCAGTCCAACCCCCCTGCCAGTGCAGGTTGTTCTTTAGGTGTCTCCTTTAGTTTCAGGATGGTAGACAACTAATTATTTTTGAAGTAAGCTTAAGAAAGACTTTGGGAAACAAGTTCTTAGTTCTAGGAACTTAGTTCTTGTTAAAACTGCCATGTGTGCTATGACAATTCTCCTCAGCTCATTTGAAGAGCTCTGATCAGATTTTGCCCTTGATAGAAGTTGGGAACTCCAGCCCCACAGTCAGTAAAAGTTGTGTTGGCATGGGTTTAGTTCACTTCAGAATTTTTTTTTTTTTACAGGGACTCACCTGATTGTCCCCACTGGGCTTTGTTTCACACTGTGCAGCAGGTGCAGAAGCCACAAAATGGGTTCATTTTGGAAGAAACCAAAGCAGACAATGCAATGCATTTACAAATACAAACGCATCTAATGAACATCAGCTTCTAAAGCCCTTCAGTCCAGCACTTCCTTCTGCAAAGCCACTGCCTGGTCCTGTAAGCAGAGCCAAAACTGTGCCAAAGAGACTGCCCTTTGCTAAACTGTGACCAAAATATTTATCTCATTGCAAAATACAGTCCATGAAAATTTAAATATGTTGTTTCTGGAGTTACTTACTCACAGCAATGTGCACATGGTGTGAAGAAGAGAAAGGTGGCAATGGGGCAGGGCAAGGATACAGGACATATTTTCTTATCGTGGCTGATAAGGAAAGATGCTCTTTTAGAATCATCAGGGCACTGCAAGGCCAGAACTGATGGAATTTGCCTTTTGTAACTCTCCAGACTTGAACTTTTCTGCATTCGTGATGGTATTTCAAAAGAACTCCCTTACACCCCATATAAATCAATCTGCATTTACCATCTCCTAGTAAACCATCTTCCTTCAGAGAGCTCTACTACCTGTTTAAACATGACACTTCTTCACTGAAATCACTTCAACTGCACTGGTGTCTGTGCTGTCTGTACTGCTGCACAAGTTTCCATCCTATATAAACAGCATGCCTGGGTTTTCAATCAAACTCTGAAGCTATAACTTTGAACAGCAGTCATGATACAGACCTGTATTTCACCTCTTCTGCTATTAAGATGGTATGAATATTTATATTTTTATGTAAATGACAGCCAGGGAGCTTTTTAAATTCAACAAATGTATTTGCTCAGGAGTCTGTTATTTCCTCCTTAGTTTCTTTTATAAGTGTTCCTTACATACAACATTTAACTTAAAAATTTGCTGTCTTTGTGGGAGTGAAAGTGGCTTGTGTAGGTAGGTGCTGCTTATGCAAATTGTTCAGTCCTCAGGGAAAAGGTTTAGTCACTCGTCATTAGTTTCCTCCTTATCCACTGCAATGGATGAACAGTTACTTGTTTGAATATACAATTTCAAAAGTGATATTTAATAAAATCTCACCTTTTATACAGCAAAATAATTTGTGAACCACTCAGAAAATCTACAGCCTGACAGGAAAAATGTGTTAATTTTTGTTCTTCTACTGTTAGTCACTACTGTGAGACAAAGCCAAATGTGCCTATGTGGATAATGCGCAGAATTCATTTCATTGAGAACAAAGAAACACATGGTGGCGGGGTGAACAATGTAAGGGTTTTCAATGCTCCACTGACTAGGATATTCAGCCCTCTGGACTCTTCCACCATTGTTAGTTTTATGCCTATAGATTCAATAAGACCTGATCCAGCTCTGTACACACAGCTCATTTACTTCTTACATGGCTTGTTTCTATGGTAATACTAAACCAGGAGATTTCTGACTACTCATTCTTCCTTATGTCAGATGCCATCAACTGAATCATTTTAACCCATGGTGCTAGGTAAGTACATTACTTTGCATCTGTGTGTGGCAATGGATTTTGCTGCTAGGATTACCCAAAGTGACCTCCACTTTACAGGAAGAAAAAATGTGGCTTTTTTTTTTTTTCAGATGAGATGTTTCCTCACTTTACCCCTCATTTCATTGCTTCCGTTCCCAACAGTTACAGGAAGAATGGCACAGCTCTTTCCAGCATCTGTTACAGGGAGATGCACACAGTGTTTTCAAAGGAGAATTACCCTCCAAGTTGCAAAGGAAAACCACTGTAAAGGGAAAGTGTGTTCAACATGAATTTCAGCTCAGCTTCCTAATTATTCCCTCAGGGAGCAGAATTTCTTCCAGTTGTAATCAGGCTATGTCTGGCCCTTCAAAGCAGAAGATTTCCTGAATTTTACAGTTTGGGGGCCACCTGTAGAGGGTGAGGAGACCTCAGATAATGGCACATTGCCATTAGCAACGGCTTTGTCAGATTTTTGCTGCTTTCCCTGAGGCTATTCAGGAACTTCCCACGGTGCTATAGGGGTATGGGGACAAGCTTCACTCTCAGTTAAGTACTATCTGTTTCCTCTGCTAGGTGCCACAGACAGTGTCTGCTCAGCCATCTGCTTCTGTCCCGCAGACATCACTACGATCCCACCACCAGGCAGGTGAAGTTTCCAAGGAAAGGAGATATTCAGCCTCACTGCTCCTCATTTTCTCAGTGTATTTCCCCTGATGATCACCTGGCAGATCCCAGCAGCTGGGGACTGTCCCCATCCACAGGGGGGCTATAATCTTCTGTCACTAAAAAAAAGGAGACCTCCCTCCTTTTCACACTGTAACCACCTTCTAAACAACAGTCTGTTGCCAGACCATTTGGACTTTTGGCTAATGTTTCTCAGCTATTGATGACAAAGTTTACATTAATCTTGAGGGGTTTGCTTCATTCCCTACTTGTGTAGGGACAATCCAATCCAGAAATACCCCTGGTATCAGGAAAGCAGCCACCAGCCTTGCAAAGAGATTTCATACTTCACAGGCCTTGAAAGATTTAACATAGCAATTTCAGCAGAAAAGCAGTTTAATTAGCCAGGCTCCCACTGATGAAAACATCTTCCATTTAGTGGGAGAGGATACTCCCGCATCCTGAAACTTTAATGTCAAAGGTGAATCAGAAGAGACTGCCCAAGATGGACTTGGACATTCCTTTGGAAATTAGGGATATGGCATACATTCAAGAAAGTGTTCTAGTCAGAAAAGCATTTAGATCTGGGCCTGATACAAGGTGCTTGCTTAGGAGCCTTCCCGTAAAGGATGTCAGTTAATAGGTATCATTGCATAACTCATCGCAAAGAACTGCAATGTAGCATCTATTTTTTTTTTTACCCAAATGTTGCCAATTTCCTTTAAATTAATACTTTTCTCACCACTATCTGACTACTTCAGCATTCCAAAAAACTCTCCCCCAGGGAGAACCATTTTAAAAGGCCATACTTGGGTCTAACCTCATGATAGTACCCCTTAAATTAAATGCACTCTTAAAACTCATTCATTCATTCCAGTAATAGGGTATATCAGGGCCACAGAGAGGTTAGAGAAGAGGGATTGCTCTCCAGGGATGTTGGTAGAGTGGGCAAATATGTAGATAGAGCTAACAATCTAATTTTTAATATTGGGACTGGGCTGAGGCAATTACCACTTAACACTGTCCTTCCCTGAGGCAACCAAGTAAGGTAAGGAGTGACAGGAGGACTGTGCCAAAAAGTCTTGCCTTGGTTCTACCAGAAATAATGTGTTAGGACAGCAGCAGAAGCAAATGATCGTATCCTATACGAGCCAGGAATTGCCCTATTCAAACCTACCTTTGAGCAACAGAACACAGAAGGTGATGCCCTTGAGTATGACTTTTCAGACTTACCCCCCTGATGATTTATATACTTCACTATAAAATGTTAAGAATGACAGCTGATATATCACTTCTGTTCCACTCGCACTATGTAAAATAGGCTGTGTGTATCCAACCGAACAATTTCATAGCCCACTAATGTACCTGGGGGTTGTTTTCTCAAGGCGTTGTTGGGGAAAAGACCTTCCATAAAAATACTGTGTGACATCTTTATCAGATTACTCTGTCAACACAGCACAGAGGAGAGTTCTTTCCCCGTGCTCTGCTCTTCTCTGCTCGCTGTGGCTACTGTAAGAGAGAAGTAGAAGAGGTAGTGTGTGCAGATGAGCCCCTGTGTTCTCACTGTGCCCTGGGGGACCCAGGGTTGTGCAAGGCTGCACGTTCCTAGCATGATGGTGGACTCTGGGTTAAGACAGAGAGGGAAATTTACCATATTATTTGGATTCAGATTAACTCTTATGTGTGCCAGGCATAGTCAATTCCTGTTGATTGCATCATGCCTCTTGGGTAGGATTGGGTTTGGGTTCATTGTCACCAGCAGCTGCTGGCCCAAGCAATTGTGAAGGGCTGCAGCTGGGAGGGGCCACAGCCAGGATAAACAACCCACCCAAGCAATGGGATAGTTGGTACCATGCTGATGTCATTCTCTCTATATAAGGGGAGGGCTGGCCGAGGGTATGGGTGCTTGTTTTCAGCTGGTTCCAGTGTGTAGCTTCAGTCTGTGGCCAGGGCAGGCAAAGTTGCATTTTGAGTACAGGTAGAGCCTTGAGGTTTTTTCTATCACTTGCTTGGTCAATCATTTCATTAGTGCTGTTGTTACTGTTGTTGTTTTCTTCTCTTTGTGTGGTTTTATTAAACTGCCCTTATCTCAACCTATGGGGTCTCACCTTTCTTCTTCCTCCCAATTCACCTTCCCATCCCACAGCAGTGGGTGTGTGGGGGAGAAGTGGTGGGTGAGAATCTGTGTGGTGTTTAGCTGCCAAGAGAGGTTAAGCCACATCAGAAGGGGTCTGAGGTCAGAGCCCCAAACACATTGAGGGCACCTGGGGTAAAAGTTAAAAAAATCAATAAACTTGTAAAAAAACATGTAAAGGAATAAGTGATAGTAAGGAATTATGTTTTTCTGAGGATTTCCTCAGACATTTCCAGATACCATATTGTAAGGTTTAGCCAAATGCAGTATTTTGTGGGAAATGTGGTTTGGGAGGACAGGTGGTCAGGGAAGGAGGAGAAAAAAAAAAAAAATAAATTTTGTCAGCGAAGATGGAAAATTTGTATGGGGAACCCAACACTTTCTTTCAACAGGTTCTGCAAAACACCAATTTAACCTGTCTAAATGTGGTGTTCAGGAAGTGCTATTACTCATTCTCAGACAAATTTGAGTTTTATGTCTTCTGTGAACAAAGGCTGCTGCTCCACGTTATAATAGTGTCTGTTCATTTGAACTCTTTCCATCTGTTTTGATGGGAAACATATCGCATGCTTTTGGCTACTGTAAAAAGTAGTCACTATTCAGGAATGTCTTCCTGTAGTTAATGAAGTAGTAAATGAAGAAACAAGAGAAGCACCTGCAAGTGGGAACGCTAAGTCTTCCATGCAGATAGATGTACTTACACAGATGCTTCAGTGTATGTCTTTGCTAGAAGACTCAGCCACACACTTTGCTTCTGCTGTGGGTTTGTGTAATGGGTAAGATCCAAATGCTAACAGAAAAGCATCTAAATCAGTTCTGCATTAGAGAGATTGATGTCCCTTTTGTTCCTTTGACTGCACTCACTGATAAAGATGATGCAGATAATTAATTATAGCTATGAAGAATGAAAGTGAAAGGGCTATATTCCCTCCTCAGCCATGACCTTGCAGTGGATTAGTATTAACGAGGTTGCAGGGTCAAAGGAGTACAGGAGAAAGCCTTTCGTAATAAATTATACTGAGATTATGCCCTGTAACTGAACTGCAACTGTTCCATCAGTGACTGAAGATCAAGTGTAAAGCGTTCTTAAAAAATGGAAAGTCATTGTTTCTCCCTGCAAGGAAAGTGTGGCTGAAGATGGATGTGCTTCCCTAAGGCTCTGCAGGGCAGATTACTCAGCAGCCTTTTCTGTGCCAGGTCACAGCTGTATCTGTGGGTGCTGCTTTTACTGTGTTTGAAGGAAAGCCAGGACCCAAGTGTGGTGCTTTGCCCTTTTCTTTGTCATCTTGAAGTCATCTTCTGGCTTTTCACTTGTTAAACAGGAGTCTGTACATGAGCTGCAGAGCAGGCTTTGTTAAGAAATAGCCAGTGAGCATCCAGTTTGAGAGATGAGACAAATGTTCTTTTTAAAAACAGTTTGGGTAGGTAAAGCCAGTTGGCAGCCCACCCCACCACCAGCTGCCGCCTCCAGCACCATCGATGCAACATAGCAAGTGAGTTACACAAAACCAGGCTGGCCACAAATACATTGTGATGCTGGGGAATGTGTATGACCCTGACTCCTCTCCGCTGGGGGAAACAAAATCCACTGCAGACAGACTACAGCAAAAAGTGGTTGTTTCTGCAGCAATTGTCCTTACACTGGTGCTGGCATCGAATGCAAATGTGGGGAAATGTCTGAGGGAAGGAAACCTGTTTCGGGATGTCTACAGAGAGGACAGCCTTGATGTTACTGTAGATGATTGATAAATCCCTTCTATGGACCTCAGCATGAGTCTACTTTTAAAAAAGTCCTCATTTCTGGGCATTTGGTACTCGAAGGCTCTGGGAGCCATCAGACCAGGCTGTTTCAGCTTGGAAAAATTCACAGGTGTGCAGGGTGACCCACACTGCCCACTGTGACTGGGCATGACAGCTATGGAAGCACCTGGCCACAGCTTAGACCAAACACATCTCTTGCCTATGGTGCTGGGAGCTTCAAGCAGGAGAGAGGAACCAGCCAGCAATGACCTGTAGCTAAATCTCCAGACCACAGAGCTTCTGAGTCCTGTCTTGTGGGCATTTAGGCTGGATGGGCTCAAAGATAACTCTGCTCTGTAGCCTTCCTTCTGCACAATGAAGATAACAGTTCCTGCACTGCTCAGGCACATGCTGATGACAAAATCAGCTACCAGAACCTCAGACACTGCTGTGCAGAGTTCCAGAGGAGACCATACAAAAATAGCATATCTTTTGATCTTCAAACTCTGTTAAATGCAGCCTGCAGATGCAGTAAAATCCTCAAATTGTTCTCTGGCCACGAAAATAGGTCTCTTGTCACTATGACACAAAGCGACAGGATTAGGACAAAATTCAGGAGTTTTCAGACACTGCTAAAAAAGCTAGAAAATTCTGTTGGCTTTGAGGGGTAGGGTTTTGAGAGGTTGGCCACTCTGCATTACCTGGGAATGTTGATATTTGGGATTTTTTTCCCCCCCTCAAGAGGTGTCGGTGAAAAGCAGCAGGACTTGTCCTTGACCTCTGGGCCCAGTTTCACAGCTTAGCACCATCTCATCAACAACCCAGAGTAATGCCAGTGACATGGCATTGTCACTGGTGGTGAATCCCTCCGTGCTTCAGCACTAACCTGCTCCCAAGGAGGGACATGGTCTCTCTTCCTGGTAATGGGGAACAGTTGGAGACCCTGTGGGTGTCCCCCACCACTGTCACCTGGCTAGGGCTGCCTGTTAACTGGGAGAACAGAGCTGCTGTACTGGGTCTGTGCAATCTCAGGGTCATGGGATCCCATCATAGGTGCAGCAGCAGAGGTCTCACAAACACAGGAGAAGCAGCTGGGTCTCAGCCCTTCTCCTTCACACTGAACTGCTCAGAACTATTTCCTTTTAACATGCATACTGCTTTCCCATCTCAAAAGTAATGGAGATACAGCAAATTCAAGTTATTTATTTAATAGCTCTGGAGCTTTTTGCCCCCTATTTTTAATTTTGTCTTCATTTAAATGTGACCTAACATAACACCCAGGGGGAATATCAGGTTGCATTAAAAGGGGAAGGGAAAGGTCTGCACCATTTCTATTTTTCTCCAAGCCCTAGCTGATAGATACCATTACAAAATCAAAAAAAAAAAATAAAAGGAAAAAAAAACATCCTACACAGAGATCACCTCCCCCAGCGTTTGTGGCTACACGACACACAGCTTAAAAACATGAAACACGAGACTCCACGTGGGCAGAACTTGACTAACAGTCCATCTGCGGAGCAAAGAACTCAAGATAGGGCCCTGACAGCTTCCTCGGCCGGCTCCGTTTTCGAGAGCAGGTGGGATGATTTTGGTGCAGGGGGCGATTACTGAGATCCTGTGTAAATCAGCATCTCCTGCGCTGAGCCCCTCGGGCGGCTCCCTGCGAAGCCGGGGACGGGGGGTGCTGGAGCCTCTTCCCAGCCCCAGCGCCGTCCGATCGCCCTCGGGCGACAAGGCCGGGGAGCGGCGGGCTCGGGGGAAGCCGCGGGGGCTGCGCGACCGCCGGGGGCCTCGCCGCGCCCGGGGCCGCCTGCGCTCCCTTAGGGGCCCGGGGGTGGGAAGGCGGGCGCAGAGCTTGACTTTACGCCAAAGGCGAAGGGAAAAAGGGGGGAAAAAATGAAAGGAAAAAGAAAGGAAGATAAATAAATAAGGGAAGGAAAGAAAAGAAAAGGAAAGGAACAGGGAAGAGAAAAAAGTAACAGGGAAAAGAGAAAATAAGATACTATTAAAATTTATAAATATAGAAATACAAAATAATAACAATAACTTCAAATACTAATGCAGCCGGGCGTGGGTTGGTGCACTCGCTGCCCCGTGCGAGGAGCCCTCGCCGGCCGGGATGCTCTCCCGGGGCAGGGGAGGACCCTGTCCGAGGCGGCCGTGCCGTGCCCGGAGCGGTTCCCGTGGCACCTCCCGCGCGGGGCGGAGCAGAGCGAGGCGGGCGGACAAAGCCGGGCTGTCAGCGGGGCGGGCGGGAGAAAGGAAAAGCGGCGGCAGCGGGGAGCGAAGCAGGTGAGGCGAGCAGCGGGGTTTGTGCCACGCTGGCACCGGGGAGTGGCCGGGTGGCTCCGGTGCCCGGCGGGCGGCACCCCACGGGACGGGGTCTTGCCACGCGTGGGCGGCCTTTTGCGGGGCGTGGGCGGCTTTGTGCTCCGCGAGCGACGGATCCCCCCGCGGGGGGACGGGACGGGGGCCGCTCCGCGCAGCTCCCGACCCGTCCCTGCGGATCTGTTCACCCGTGGGCAGCTCGGGAGGTTGCAGCCAGAGGACAGACGGCGTTGTGTAACACAGCTATCGCCTCTGCCTCCGAAAGTAGTTTGGGAAGGGAGCGAGGCGGTTACTCATCACTCCGTGGAAAAGGAAGTGAAATTTTAGCGCTGTGACGGTGCTGAAACAATCTCCTGACTCGAAGCGAGTCCGCTATCCTGTGGCAATTAAGCCAGGAAAATCTCAGGAGTATTACGATGAGTAGCATCACTAGAGAGTAATGAGTATTTAGAGGGCTTAAGGGCTAAGAAGCGAAGCATGTTTACGTGGTTGTTTTGTTGATGTGAATAGTTGAGAAACAAGAACTGTTGGCCGCCTCTGCCCTGCATTGTGTCAAAAGCAGGAAGGCTCTTTCTACTGCGTGAATTTAAAATTCTTGGGTACATACCCACTTTAAACGTCACCCCCGAGTTGCAAGCGTCCAAAACAGCTTCTGGTGACAGAGGCTTGAAAGGAGCTTTCCTTTGGCATGCTGCGCAGTAGGGAAGCTCCGTGATGGATAAATCCCATTCCAGAGAACGCACCTAAAAGCCTGATGATTCAGCATGATACATTCACCAACCAAGCGTGGCAGCTCCTGCGAGGAAGGACGCAGCGCTACGGGCAGGTATTATTGCTACCTGAAGCTGCAAGCTTCCTCTGCAGTAGTGGCACATGCGAGGTTGGGGGGGAAAAAAAAATATCAGTTTTTCATTTTAAACAGCTTCTTCTGATAGTTCAAACAAACAAGTCTCTGGTGTTTTCTGTGGTGTGTGAGTTATAGTCCTTTTTGTACTTTACTTGCCTCCCGAAGGGATATTTGCTTTTTATCTGTGGCCTCAAACTGTGTAGCAAATGAATTGAGGCTAATAATATAAGCCCATGATTTAACATAGAGAGAAATCTAAAGCGGTAAAGAAGGTGAAAACTTTTTACAAGAAATACTGTAGCAATTTTGCTATGTTTTCAGAGAAGATAAACATTGAGGCAGAGATGACATTTTAGAAGTGGAATAGCAGAACAGTATTTCAAACAAATCATCATATAGCTTAAAGGTTATTCTGTAAAATGCACGTGCTCTTTTAAAAGATACCGTCTTTTGAAGTCAAATGAATGAACCATGTAAAAACTTCTACAGGAACACTATCACAGGGTAAACCTTTTAGTCAGGGTTCTGGTTGCTTTAGTGAAGATCTAAGTATTTAGAAGTACCATCTCAAGGGTATGTGGAGGTATTTATTATTCATAATATGAATATGTATGAGCAACTGTACACGCTGTCACATCAGGATGCCCAGGTCATCATGCTCTCTAAATCCTTTGTGTACTCACACTCAGTCTCTTCTCCCTGAGATACAGGTACTTCACCCAAAAGAGAGAAGATACAAAGAGTGTAAAATGTCTTTGTCTCAGGGGAGTTGTGCACAACCACTGCTGAGATTCAGTGGCTGCTTGTTAGTAAAGCCCTTGCAGTGAAAATCATTCCCAAAGCAGAGGACAGGAAGGTTGTGAACCCTTCACTCACCTACTGCTGTATCCTGTGGGTGCAGTGTTTGAGTTACAGGAAGCTCTCATCTTCCTTAAACACTCAAGATTCATGGTACTGCTGCTGCAGTAGTGAAGTTTCATGTCCCTAGCAGAGGAGGCTGCCTGAAATGCTGTATGATCTAGTTAAATACAACCAAGGGCTTCAGAAATGACTAGCAGTTGAAAAATTTGACTTTTCCTGTGGGCAAGTGTGGTTTCCTTCAGTCTGCCTCAAATTCAGCCTACAGACTCCATGAGCTACTTGGAGAAAGGCATTAGCTTACTAAGAGAGGGAAGGAGCCAGGAACAGCAGCGTACAGAGCAGTTAATGTCATGTGGATTCACTGCCTATGAGATGTCTACACCTTCTGGAGATATTACAGAGACAGGAAATATTTTCTATGAGCTCACTTTGTGGGGTGTGCCATGGCAAATTGGTACAGCTTGGCCAATAGCTCTTTCGTACTGTACCACAACCCCCGGTGTTGACTATGGTTTGGTTGTTTGGGATGTCTTCTGCTTGTTTAAAACTTTTGGCAATTGGCCACTTCCCAGGTACCTGTTCTTCAAAGTTAAGCCTTCCTGTAGTGTGCTTCTTCCTCTGAGAAGCAGTAGGGACTCTTGTGCCGTCACTTTTACTCCTTGTCCATAAGGGCAGTGGGGACAGCTTTCTCAGGAGGACACAGAGTCTGTGTCAGAAATAACCTAGGCATGGATGACGTTGATGGGTAGTCTGGGGCTGGAATAGTTATTTCAGCCCTATGATTTCATTTGTAATGGCCTGATGTAGTTTTAGTCTGATATTCTAAATCTAATCTCTCTGACAATCAAACTCTCAAATCCGGTTTCTTTCAGCTCTTACAAGTCAAAGTATTCTCAACTATTTCTCATTGTCTCGTCTGGCTAATTGTCATTTTTCTGTGTTATTTTAAACCATTCCTCCGAACGCAATAGGAAAGGGGGTAATGGTTTTAGACTAAAGGAGGGTAGATTTGGACTAGAAAGAAGAAAGACAGCTTTTACAATGAGGGTGGTGAACCGCTGGAACAGGTTGCCCAGAGAGGTGCTAAAAACCTCATCCCTGGAAACATTCAAGGTTGGGTTGGACTGGGCTCTGAGGAGACTGCTCTAGTTGCAGATGTCCCTGCTCACTTCAGGGGGGTTGCACTAGGTGATGTTTAAAGGTCCCTTCCAACCCAGACCAAACTGTAATTCTATTATTGTATGAATGCCAATGAAATATTTGGAGGAGTTAAAAAACAAATGACACCCCCTCCACCCACCTCCACCCCCCACTCCCAATGGATAATCACAAGAATTCATCCTCAGTTAATCTTAAAAAAAATATATATATATATAGGGGCCTTCAAAATGACTAAAACTTGCTAGAACATGTAATTCAATTTTACTTTAAAATATCCTGTCCCTTCTTCTCTTAAGCCTTGCAACACTGAAACCTTAATACAGTCAAGTTTTTCAAAAATAAATTCCAGAAGAGGGAGAAACATTAGACAAACAGGTGAGTGGAATGCATTTTTCCCTCAGGCACCTCTGTAGAGTGATACTATATCATGTTAAAACTGTAATCTGTTGTGTCAGCCAGAGCTGGGCTGGGCTGGTGTTTGCATGAGACACAGGCAGGAGAACTGCAGCTGGTGCAGAAAGCCCTGGTGGGAGCGCACCAATAGCATTGCTCTGAGTCACTGGGGGCCCAAAGACCAAGCACTGCGTGATGGCACACGTGGTGTTGTTGGGTGAGGCTTACAGCCTTTACGTACATTAGTTAGTTAGTTTTGTGCATGTATATTGTATGTGTGTAGGTATATAAAAGGCGGTGTTTTGGCTTAGCTCCACAACTGCCAATGTGAAATCCTTGCAGCTTCAGTGGTGATTGATTTCTCACTGATGAAAAGGTGATTTGGGGACATCCATGTATGGCTTTTGCATCCCTTTTTGTCATGGGGTGGCTGTAGATCCTCCCTGCGACAGTCTCTATGATGCCTGTCTCTAGGAGCACTGAACTTGAAGATCCATCTCTGACAGAGCATGGGGTGCCCTAAGGGCAGCAAGAGAAACTGGGGGGTTTAGTCTGTCTACAGGAAAGATGGGTGGGAAAACTCTCAGACAAGCTGGTTTTTTTTAAGGGATTTGAAAAGACACTTGCTGGACTGTAAGGAAGCAGCAGTGACTCCTCTGCTACATTTGGGAAAGTCAGGTGAGGGAAATGGGGGCTGGCAGCAGGGCTCAGGAGATGTGAGAGGAGAATGCAAAACCTGAACTGCAGGAAAAGGATCCTCAAACAAAGAATGCTCTAGGAAAGCTGTGAGGGGAAGCATTCATCATATTATTATCTAATTGATCTCAGAACAGTTTCACGTGGCCTTTGTCCCAGATGAGCTGAAGTGCAGCCCCAGCGTGCAGTTGCAGGGTGGGCAGGAGTAAGGCACAGGCCTGTTCTGGGAGCACTGCCCAGCACCAGTAGCCAGCAGCAGGGCCGCCCTGTGCTATTTTTATTATGGCTGTTTCCAAGAAGTGTTTTAAAAAGGCTGAAGTAAAGCAATGCTGCTGTCTAACAGCGTCCCTATAGCACAAGCAGGGCTTCAGGAGGCCCAAGTGCAAATCTGATCAGCAACTGTTGCCCTAAAGAGGGGACAGTTCTTCACAGTGGTCTGGTAAAGGTGCTTGATGGTGATGAAGAGCGGGGGGGAGTGGTGGTGGGGAAGGTAGAGACGTGACAATGTTTATGTGGAGAGCCTTGATGATCCTGGTTGTATGCCGCCTCAGAAACTCCTGCACCTTATGCTGAAGAGTTTTGCATTCATCTGGCTTCAGTCTGCTGAACCTTGAAAGACCCCAGATTTCAACTTTGCCCTATATAAAATTTAGGAATAGTTCTAATGCTTAATGCTTCTGAGAAAGGCTCACCATGTTACTTTGCCACCTTCTAGGAAGAAACCAGTAGTATTTCTTCAGCAAGGCAATTTCAGATATTGAGTACAACATTTACTCAAGTTTGCTCTTTTTTTCCTTAAGGGATAAAATTTGTAAGATCCTAGCACTGGGTGATCTACTGTGCACATAAATGACAAGCTATCAGGTTGATCTAATTACCAATGCCAAAGCACATAAAAATAACAAGTTGCCAGAAAATACAAATCCTGCATAGATTTGACAGGGAAGAAGGATGTAACATGCAGATCTATAAGCTTCAGGCACCTAAATTGTTTTTATCTAGTAAATCTTGATAGAATTGTTAAAGTCAGCAGGGAAAAATCTGTCTCTCAGTTCACTGCATGGTTTTGTTGTGAAACATCTAATGTGAAATGGCCAAATACCTTTTCAGGCTACTTTTTTCCAGAGAAATTTTATTAAAATAGGCTTTGATCAGGTAACTATTTTATGTCTCAGTTAATACTGGATTGAATATAGAGTAATAACAATCTTTTCGGACAGTTCGAATCACACTGCAAGTGAAGCATGTCAAGTTTTATCAAAGGAATACAGTATGTTTTGTTTGGCTGTACAATATTCAGACAAAGTAGAAAAGCTGCGAGTAAACTCATTCTTGAAGCTTCATTGCAATATGGCACTGGAAACTAACTTTGGATCTCCTGGCTCAGCTCTGCTGGGGTTGCAGCACCCCTTGGTGAGCTCTTGATTCTGAATCCAAGAATATTTGCAAGCCAAAAGCAAAGACCTGGACTAAGAGGCAAAACTGAAACAATAGATGAAAACCTCTCTTGATTTCCATCAAGAGTCTTGAGTTGTTCATGTCCAATCAAAGTTCAGAAGATGTCATCTTGCAGGAGTGCCTGCAAATATTGTTTGGCAATATTTAGGTCTTGTGGACTTAATGGCCAAATAAATACATTTCCAAACACCTGCAAATACTGTCTGCTTTGCTTTGTAAAATTGGAAATAGTTCTTTGGGAGATGGCATGAGCATATCATTAGTATGAATGGACCTCTACACACAAAAGGAGAACAAGTGACTTCTGTTTGTAATGAAGTTAATCACAGAGGCAGCAAAGAGCTCCTGTTTTACCAGGATTATTGCTTAAACTCCAACTATTAGTCTGCACCAACAGAGGCAATACTTGCCTTGGTATTTGATGGTCCAAAGCATCGTGTGCTTTGGGGTTTCCCTGGAGTGGTTATTGTCCAGGATAGTACGTCCCACTCATGCAGGTCTGACCCACTTTGACAGGTTAGTCTGCTGGAAAGCTCAATAATTTAGTTATTACCAAACAATGGGATAGTTAAAAACCCTGAGATAAAGTGTACAACATATACAGAGTAAGCCTTGAAGTTGTTCAGTTGTGTTTTTTCTTCTTTTACTACATCTTCTTGCAGTAACTTTTCAGAGTCAGTTCTATTCCACTTCCTTCAACTCCATTAACTGTTGAACTCCCTCATGAGTGTTGGTGTCAATTATAATAAAGAGAAATATTTACCCCCCCAAAAAACCCAGGAAATTTAGAGATACAGAGGACTAGACATTGACAATTGTTTGTGAACATCTTTGCACCTTATTAGCAAATCACAGGAGATTTGTTAGGAATACACATTTCTGTAGGGGAGGGTAGCAAGGTGCAGCTGGAAACAGTATGGGGAATGTCAGAGGAAAATTGCATTTGCTTGAAGTTTCAAACAGCAGCTCTAAATTGGCTGTCTCTTGGAAGACTTTTGAAGTGCAGATTAACTAATTCCAGATGATGACAAAAAACTCTGTTAAGAAAACAAGAAGGTCGGGGCTTTCAGCCGCTTTTGGCCTGGAAAGAAGAACCCCGCACCCATTCCACTCCCTGCTGCTTCTCTGAGAGGTGCCACCCCCCTTCCTTTTCCATCCACTTTCGGAAGATTTTTTGCATTCTTGGGCTCTTCCCCTTCTCTGGGTCCTGATTTCACCACTGTGCTTGGTGCTGATTCTGTCACGGTTTGCTTTTTCCAAATTTCAGCCCCCTCGGCTGGGGTAGTGTCCTCTTGTTACAGTGCAATAGAACTGTCTTGGTTGGAAAATGAAACATTTGTAATTCTCGAACCTCCTGCCTTTAGCAGGAGATGGGAAAGCCGTCCCTGGGTGGGCTCGAACCACCAACCTTTCGGTTAACAGCCGAACGCGCTAACCGATTGCGCCACAGAGACGGTGTGAGGAAAGTGTCTTTCGCTTTGCTGACGTGGGATCCTGCGTTGCCTGCCTGTGATGCTCCAGCGCTGGTTCTCTGAGCCCCTCTTTCAGCCGGCAGAATCTTCGCTGCTGCGTCCGACGCGCTCCTGTCCCGCAGCCCGGGGCTGGGTTCGGCAGGGAAAGCGGAGCACCGGGAAGGGCTCCAGCAGAGATCTCCAGGTTAGCCTCACCCCAGCCCTGCAGCCGGGCTGGAAAACGCTGAGCCTTAGCAAGAGGAGGGAGAAGAAGCCTCTACCTTCAGGAACTGAACACGCAAGAGCAAAAAAAAAAACAAAAAAGCAAGAGTCTGTGGAACACAAGGGGGCTAAAAACTCGGTGTAAATTTTCCCCTTGAACCTGGAGTGTCAGCAGCCAGATCCTGTACTTTCAACATTGACGCCTTGCTAAGTGAGCAGGTTCGGAGGAGCTCTTGCAACCGTCCTTGCTCAGGAAAGCCGATGTGTTTTGAAGGCTTGTCTTTGCATGGCAAAAGCAAGATGCCATCAGTAGTGATGGGCACGACCGCTGTGTAAGGACGGACTAACCTGCTAGCCTCTTGCTTGCAGCTCTGTACTCACCCCTCCTAATTTCAGCTGCTAAAATATGATCTGTTCAGCTAAGCTTCAGCAATTTCCTCTGGTTATAATGGCAAAAAGTGTGATTGTTCTTACAGCTGTGTAATGCTGTGTTTGCCATTAAGACAGCAATACAGTAGTTCTGGCAGGCAGGGAAGTGTGCCCTCATAGTTGTAAGAGGTGTCAGTGGTATTCAGAAAATAAGATCTATTTGGGTTTTTTACCATGCTTTTAGGAGCGAATCCCGAGCACTGAGCATTTTCTCTCTTGATTTTATTTGCTGGCTGCTACAGATGAGACCATACACAGTTTTGCCATTTCGTGTTTTAGCATCAGGGTATAGTTACCACCAGCTAAAACAGCAGAGCCTTTAAAAATTAAAGCATCATCTCTGGCATCTTTCCAGTCCTGTATTTCTAAACAGAGCATGATTTCAGCCCCAGCCTGGGAAGCCCATCAGCACAGAGTTGGCTGCACTGAGCGCAACAGGCTAATTAGTACTGTTGTCCCAATTTCTGGTCTTGCCCATCCCCTGTGATATTCATTCTTTTTTCACCCACACCTGTGGGTTCTCCCACCATGCCTGGGGACCATCAAGGTGAAAGAAGTGAAAATTCTACCAAGAATGTCAGAGCTGACCTGTTTGTCAATGAAGCAGTTAGAGAGGAACCCTGCCCATGGTGCAAACCTTTTCTAGAGGACCTCACAGTGGTAGGAAAGAAGATGAGCTCGTCTCTGTTTCTCCCAACTCTGCATTTAAATGGAGCTGCTTTCTTTACTCTTGCACGCTATGTTTAATTTGCGAACTTGCCAAGATGTTGGGGTTTTTTTGTTTCTTTTTTCCCCTAGAATCACTGAACCTTCTTTAAAGGGGGAAAAGGTTTTATTGCCCTTGGAGAACACTGCAGAAATTTTGCATTCATGGATGGTAGAGCATGAGATTACAGCCACAGAAAGGGACATGAGTAGCTGCCCTCTAAACATAGATTTTAAAGTAAAATATGCTTTATCCTCTCTGCAGAGGTCTAAAAGCAGTGAAAAGTGAATGCTGTAGTTTATTAAGCAAAATTTCTTGTTGTAATGAAGGTGTCTCTTTTTGCTCTGTCTGGCACTCTGGGAAGCGGAGGAAGAGAGCACAGTTAGTATTAAATTTGTTTTCTAATTTTTGGGTTAAAGTTCCACATGGATACGTATATTTTAAAGACCAGTTAGCATTTTCAGACAGAAATGGTCTGTGCAAGTGGATGGGTGTTCTTCTTGTCATACTTTTTAAAGTTAAGATTTGCCTAAATCACTAATTCTCAGTAAAATACCTCAGCTCCTCATATCAAGATGGAACAATCACTTAGTCTTAAATATAGGAAATGTTGGGCATAATAGCCATTACTTGCACAGATCTTGTTAACAAGAACATAATTTCCTAATCACTCCCTTGAAAGCAAACCCAGATGATAGAAGCATAGTTGAGCTCCTGCCAAGCACCTCAAGAACTCTGATTTCACACCCAAGCTCTTACAGGAGTGCCAGGATAACCTCAACTATTCAGTGAAAAAAAACTTGAGCACTATGCTTATAGTTCCTTATACTCATATTTTTAAATACACAAACTATCAGTTGGGATAGTGCAGAAACATGAGTAAGAAACAAGAGTGCAGACACCTAGATGTGTTTGTTACTCACTGAGGCAATACATAACGCTGCAGGCGATACTGCCTTAGTAGCAACATCCTAATCCATCTCCCCATCCTCTTGAATCAGGCCTGAAGAGAAAAGAAAGTTGACTTTTAAGATGTAGGAGGACAAAAGAACAGATTCAAGTTTTTATTGGTGGTGATCCCTCCACAGTGAGGGCATGTGTGTGATTTTATGCAGCACGTAAAGGGCTTTGATCTTGCATCATCTTCATAATACAAGTGATGAAAACAGGAGCCTTCACTACTGGTGGAGGCTCATCAAAGAGGTGATGCAAGTGGCAGTTGCTGCAAGTCCACAGATGTGTTGGTTTTCAATAATGCATCTCTAATACAAATAAACACTAAAAGCTGTTAGACTTTCCTCAGCTTGTCACAGTGGTGCTTCTAAAAAGCAAAGAACCAACCACGCTCACCCACTAAATGTTTGTAGACCCTGTTGCAGGAACTTCAAATATTAGAGACAACTTTAAATTTATTTATCTACATTTTTTCCCATTAGCTTGTGAAACTATCCAATAGATATTTAGTTTTTATTTTTTTTAAACAGAGCACATGACAAATTGACCAAATTATTAACTTGCTCCAGAGAAGTTTTTTGTAGGCTCTCTGCGTTTCTAAATAAGATGAAGGGTGGAGCTAATCATTTAGCCACACCCATGTGGGGTTTATAAATGGAGATCGTCTAGGGGAAGAGCTCTTTTCTACCAGTGCATGACAACTGTCAGTTTTATTCAAGAGGGTTTTATCTTTAAAAAAATATAAAAATAAATTTAAAAAATTCCACTATGTCAAGGCCCTTAAAAGGTTCCCGTAGTGGGGATGCTCCTCTAAAAGAATCTTTGAAGCAGCAAGGTAAGGTAAGTTATGGAGTCTACTTTACTACTTTACTTCACTTTTCCATGTAGCATTTCTGTGGCAGAGCTGAGTGTTACTGTAATTTCAAAGTTCTGTATTTTCTTTGCCCTGTGTATTTGGAATTGTGTTCTCTCTAGTTTTGTATTCCTGTAGCACCGATTCAAATGGAGGAAAAAAAACAACCCCAAACTTACTAGTGTTTGGAGAGGTTGTGATTTGTCATAGGGTAGTCAGGCTTTCCAGACTGATGACTTTGAGGGCTGATTTGCTCCATCTGTCCACAACACTAAGGTTAATGTGGTGGTTGTAATTGTGCTGCTCTTCATTAAGTCACACCAATAGTAATTTCTCAAGCATACAAGTAAAATATATGCTATGCTTTATTGCACAATTTAATGACTTAGTCATGACTTTTTGATACACCTGGGAATCCTGCCATATTTTTTGGTTTGTGTATCAGAGTTTCCTTACATACTAATACAAATAATTCCTTATAGGCTCTTCCATTCAGCAGAGGTCTTGTGAGTTACTGTGGATGTCCTTCAACGAGATTAGGTGCTATAAAGGTTAGTCTGCTGTTGAACACAGGTGTTCATGTTGGTACAATAGTTCTGTAGACAGGTCTGTATCAGTTTAGAAGATGACTGAGTGGAACCTTTCATAAACATCAACTGAAGTCAAATGCATTGTATCAAAAAGCAATCCCAACAATGTAGGGTGTGTAGCATGGATGTGTCAAGAATGCTGGTCAGCATAAAAAACACCTGTGTCATCTCCCTGCTTACCCAGCTCTGGGCTTCTTGCTGGTGTGATGGTAAAGCAGAATTGTAAGGAGTTGGGGAGAGAGGGGAATGAACCTTGAAAATCCATTTTGGGGTCTCCTTTCGGGCCTCTGTGGAAATGGAAGAAAGTCCAGACTTCTTCGAAAGCTTAAGAAGCAACCAGAGACAAATGTCTTAAAAGTGAGCTTTTTCCTCCCATTACTTATCTGTACCTAAATAGATTGGAGAAGACTACTAAATTTTCTCTTGTGAGCCTTCAGTTTAGGAGTAGATATCACTAATTTTTTTGTTACTCATTGCGCCCAAAACACGGGAAGTATTTGAGGGTCTCTAGTCTACTATTTGTTCTCTAGAGTATACCTGTATAACTACCAAGTGCTACAAAAATAATCCAAGTGGTGGTTCTCTTTTTCAAGCTGTAAGCAAAACTGGGAATTAATGTAGCTGGCAAAAAGTTGACTGATGGCCTCTGGGCAAAATGGTATGACGTAAGTTGGGGAGGCTGTCAGAGGATTTTGACATTGTGTGATTAGTAGAGATGAGAAAATAAATGCATCTTGCATTTGAATAGCCCCATTTTCTACCCTGATAACGCTGTGGTTTTTCTCTAGAGCTTTTTCTGTCAATATTAAACTTGTAGGATGCTTAACTTAAGCAGTGTGGTCATTTCTGCTTTTACCATGTGTTTTTACTGATATGTAACAAATTGTGGCTGTGCTGGGTTGTGGTGAGAGGAGTCTTGTTTGACAGCATAGCCGTCTCCTGCGAGGGAGTCCCCTTGGCTTTATCTGCTGCCATTCTTCCGGGAGGTTGACATGCTGCAGTTAGATTGTTCATGGGTAGTTTTAAGCACATTGCATTTATTTTAAGTGCCCGATGTAGACTACACTTGTTTTTAGAAATTGGTTTTATTTGTTGTATTAGTACAGTAAATGGAAGAGATGAAGGAAAAGGAAAATACTGTCAATCCTGGCTGAGAATCTTGGATATCTCTGCTCTGGGATACTTTTGGATGAGTTTTCTGGATCAGGGAGGAAGCTAGAGCTTTTTCAAGGGGGTAATGTAGAGTTACTTTTGGGCACCACTGCATAGCTTAATGTGTATTTGTCACCCCCTCTAAGCAGGGATTAAAGTAACTTTTGACATTTTGTGACTTGAAAAGCAACATTTATGGAATAAAATACTTATCCAGCATAATTCTGACACTAACCTGCTATTCAACACAAATGAATCAAAGGACAATGACTGTCCTGTTGCAGATCACTTATTTGATAAATTTAGATAAAGGTGACTTTTGAGTAGCAAAACTACAAGCCTTAGGGTGCCATCTTTCTTCCTTTCCTGATTTGATTTTTTGGAACCACGTGTGTACTAAATGCAGAAAGTCCACAAAGATGATGTCTTGGAGATGAGCTGAGTAATTAGGAGGCAGATGGTCAATGACAATGTCTTAGTGCTTTATTTCTTTGAGGTGGTGTGCGAAGGCTGACACTGACAGCTGGATTACTGGCAATGGTATTCTCTTACTCCCTTCACATTTAAATACTTCTGCTCCCAGAAGATTCAAGCACAAAACTTCAGCGTATTTGGGTAGATGCTCAAGTTGTCTTACTCTGGATTCTCCCTCCGTAGTTCATGCGTGGCAACACGAGTGTGTTCAGAGCTGAGCTGGGGGAGGGACGTGGAGTGGCTTTCATGTTCGTCTGAGGTGGGTGCAAGGGTGGTCACAGAGAATGGGCTGGTGTGGGTGGCCTGAGAGGGTCCAAGTGGAGAAGGTAGGTTCCCAGGAGGATGGAGAAGGGAGAGTGGAAGGAGAGAGGCTATGTCACAATGGCTCTTGAGCCAGCCTTTAAACCTTGCTGGCCCTGCACTGTCTTCAGTGTTTCTCCTTGTTTCCTATCATCTCTTCTGTTACCACCAAGAAAGTGAATTTTCTGACTCCTGGGTGAGGACAGCAAAGCATTTTTCTCTACACTTCTGAGTCAGCCAAAGTCAGTTTTACTGTACTGCTGAGAAGCTCCAAGCTGACCCTGCTTAGGTAGAAGCCTTACTGCTTTATGAATCAGCACTCCACTAGGGATTCTCCTGCTCAGCTGTCGTTTGTAGAGGTTGCAGAATCCTGAAATCAGAAGGGTTTTACTAAATTTCCTTGATTTTTTTTTTTTTTTTTTTTTCCCCTCCTCAGGCCAATGCTGCCAGAGGAAAGAATCAAATGGCTTTTGCTGCCCTAATTTAGTTCAAATCAAACCAAGTTGCTGAGTTTAAACAGTAAGTCTTGTAGACTTGAGTTTTGTCAGTTTTTGTCCACCTGACAATCATGCATACAGGCACCAATTTCCATCCTGAGGAAGAAGCCTGAAGTTCAGCCCCTTTGTGCAAGCTGGAAGGGGACTTGTAAAGGATGTCGTGTACAGTGAAAATTCTCTTTATAGAACTGAGATCTAATTAACAATCTGAGAAATAAATATAATTTCCAGTCAGATGTCACTTGCCCTGAGATGATGTTTTTGAGGTGTGTTTGTAAGATGCTTGAAGGCCACAGCAGGTAAAAGTTGTGATTAGCACCCTGCATATGACTTTAGGATGATTTATCATCTCTGCTGCGGCAATAATCCTTCACTGGGATGCCAGGACTACAGGCAACATGTGATCATGTTAGAAAAACAGATAGAGAAATCCTACGATGGGCTTGTCAAATGACAGGGAACTTATTATGTAGCTGTGGAATGGACCAACAAGAAACATTTGTCTGATTGATGGCAGTGATATCTCGTCTTTGAAAGGAACGTGTAGCTACTGGTACAGTTCTGTCCATTAAAACAATGTGGCACAGAGGGGTTGATGCTGCTTTGTTAGAGCATTCACTGTGTGCTACTGCAAGATATTCGAAGTGCTGCCTTCTGCTCTTTGACCATGAAGATCTTATCCCAGGTTTTATTGAATTCAGTGGTGCACAATAAGACCTAAAGTGCATATGTTTTGCAGTAGCCTATATGCATCCATTTATATCCACTCAGATTAGTGGTACAGGTTATAGGGCCTCTGAGGTATTTTCTGTATATGTCCCTTTGTGCAGTATGGTGTTTATCAATGTTTGGGTTTTTTTCATGACCTGTTTATATTTGTTAACTCCTTTCTAAAACTTGGAATGGCAAGAAAAGTTTTGCTTATCGGGTCTGAGGTAAAACTGAATGGTGTTTCTGCCTTACTCATAACTCTTAGCATACAGGCTGGTCCTGGAAAGTGATGGTGATTTCCGAAGTCATTGACAGGAGATGGGTATGAGCCCGTGTGCTTGCAGAACACTGCAGCAGGACCTGGAGCTGGCCTGAGCTTTATGGGGGAACCACCCACTCTTTTCTCTTATATAAGCATAAGCGAGGTGTGAAAGGCTGCCAGCCCACAGAGCTGATTTTATTAGAACATAAAAATGCATGTTAGAAGAAAAGGCACTTACCAAGAGAAGAGAGATCTGGTAGGTGAAACTGAAGCTCACTTTCCATGCCTGATGTATCTTGTACAGTAGGGTCCTTCCCTCCTTTCTTTTCTAGTTCTCTAATTTATTTGTCTTCTGATGTTGAAGAAATTCTGCGCGATCCCAAGGAGAGTTTATTTTCACTTCTTGCTGGGCTTGTGTTTTGAGTCCCTGGCACAACCGCAGTACTTTGCTCAGGCATCTCCTGTTGTCCACTTGTGTGTCACATTGACCACAGAGGGGTTCCATTCCCAGCTCTCCCCATGGCGTGCACACACAGCTAAACCCCACAAAAGTTAAATATCTGTGTGTGTGTATAAACACTAAAAAAATCGCTTTGAGATGGATTCTCTTACTGCTATACCCACCAGATGCCTTTCCACTGGTATCAGAGACAGTCCCACATCTTCCGGGATGTGGACTGCCAAAGTGTGTGGCTTTATTCCAAATTAACAAATTGACCATAAAAGAGGCAGCAACTTGTGTTTCTGAATGTATTGGGTTCTGAGAGTCAGAAAACTGTTGTCCTGGCATGCACATTCTGTTTTCCTTCATGGAATAGTAGGGTTAAGAACACAGCATTCAAAAATAAATTAAAAAAAAAAGTTGCAAGCATTTATAATGACTTGGGAAAGCAGGAGTACTTCTGGGACTGAAAATAGTGCACTTAGCAGTGTAACATTGTGTCACTTGGTTGAAGTGGAGACAGATTCAGCTGTATTATTCTCTACACATCTTAGAAGTCAAAATATATTATCTTGATTGTTTTCATGTTCTGGAAACTAAACTTCAACATCAATTTGTCATTGAGAAGGAGTAGGAAAGTTGAACCCTGGAAGTCTTCTCTGGGATACAGCAGTTTCTTAAAACCAACACATTACACTGAGGGAGAACAGAGTAACACTGAAGCAAAGTGATGTGCTTGTGTTCTCAACAGGCAAAAGGCTTTTAGTTTGATAAGGTGCCAAACAGCGTCATTTGAGAGCCTTGCAAAGACTTCCAGCTGTCTTGCTTATGCTAACTAAATATCTGTGTGAATTAGAATTTGTCCCTGTGAATATTTCACCAGAAGTGACCTTGCCTGGTCTGGTTAATTCAAGCTCAAGTACAGCTTGTTGCAGTCTCCTGATAATATTTTTGGCCAGGACTGCATTTCTCCGAGCATCCTCCCCAGTGCTGAAGTGAAGGACTGTGTTTGCAGAAGCAGAGGAGGGCTCTCCCCTCAGCTGCCTCCCAGCTTGCTGCTGGAGATGCTGCCCTGCTCTGTTGACTCATGTGGAAGGTGTGGCATGTTTTGACCAGGAATGGAAGGGCGTAAAGGAGTCACAGCAGAGAGCAGCAGAGTCTGAGACAGGCCCTGCAGGGAAATCAATCTTATGGGAAAGCGTAGGTTGAATCTTGCATTTTTGCTACGTGAGTTAACAAGCAAGCTGACTACCAAAAAGGGAGAAAAATTGGACTTATACCATAAGCATGCATAACTGCTCACTGGATTATGAGAGACCTGCTTTCAGCTGATGTTGGACGCTTCAGCTGTGGGTGCTATCTGGCTGCTCATGCATTCCACAAGTTACTACCTTGATTCACTTTGGGCACGTTCAGTCCAGTAATGTCTTGTTACAGGGACATCTACCAGCTGACTAATCTTACTGCAAAGAGAAAGGCTTTGTTAAGTGGGTGCATGCTTGGGAAAGAAAGATTTTTATTTGCAGAATGTTATTAGAGCCCCGAAATGCATGTTCACCTTTTACACGTGGTATTTTATATCTAGCACTGTTTATTAAAGCAGTTGTGAATGAAAATATCTGATAGTTGCCATCTTGGGAGTCATGAATACAAGTAGAGTGAGTTTATGCAAGGCAGGAGATGGGCCAAGCACTCTTTCAGGCTCAGCTGAAGGGCAGTCTTGTCACTCCAAAGAGAAAACAGCTACTAGTAGTCTGCTGCTACAGAACATGCCAAAGTTTGAAGAAAGCTTATATAGCAATGTTAACAGGGACTAGGTTCTCCAGGGCAGATTGCGTGTGCCTGAGAAGGAAAGGGTAAGACTTGTTTTCCTGCACAGGACTTGCTGTACTGGCTGGTCTATGAAAGAGGGAAACAATATAAACCAAAAAAATCCAAAGGCCAAAACTGCCAGAGTTTTGCTTCCCTATCCAGTTCATATCTTCTAGATACGAAAAATTGGCCGGTATAGAAGTTCAGTCTAGAAGGGAAATGGTGTGCATGTAAATGGCAAATAAATCCAAAGTATCCATTTCTCTGGTTAAGTGGTGGTTTTTCTTGCTTAGTTTGGACAGCAAATGGAAAACCTGGTAAGTGTCTAGGAAAGGCAGTGAGAAACTTGTACTTACTACTTAAATTAGTGCTCCTCCAAATCAGTATTTAAAGGCAGTGTGCTAAAGGAAAAATATTCCAGAGCAGAATGTTGTGAAAGTTTAAATTCAGTCTGATACTGTAGAATAACTTGGAAACTTTCCAGTTAGCTTTTTTCTAATGAGCAGAAGTGATGCATGTGCCTTCAAGTCAGTGGACAGGTCCACTGTTTTCTGTTGCTCATGTCTACAGAACAACATAAAGAAATGATAATACCTGTGAGCTTTGCATTGCAGCTCAAGAATGCAGCCCATAAACTTTTGGATTTGGAAGACTTCAAGCAGAAACTATGTTGCTTTGTTCTGACAGGATAAACTGGAGGGGCTGAAATTTGACAGCCAATCTCTTGAACCACCACCCCCCCCATATGAGTGGCTTTAATTGTGTAGTATCATGGAGTACCTAAATGAGATAAAAAGCTGTCACTTTATCTCCCAGACTGGAATGTTTTCCTTCAACTTCAAGTTCACAAGCTGTGATCAGGTGGCAATGTTATTGTAACTGAAGGAGTAAAAGGCATTTATGCAACTTTCAAATACGGTCCTGCTCTGAGGAGCTCCTCAATGACTCTCTTCATTTCCCTTAATATAGACTCCCCAGCTTTTTAAACACCTGAGGCCCAAAAGGCTCAGTTGGCTCTGCGCTCCCTTTTTCAAATGTAAAGGCTTTGCAATTTTAGCTCTGATGACTTGTGTGGGTCATCACCCCCATGCACATGTCCTCAAGCTTCAGTGCATTTTAAATTTCCCATTTTGCAGGCAGGATGAAGACTGCCCCCAGTTTCTGACAGACCTTTAACAAGTGCATGCTTCTGATCCTTACAGGGAATATAGGTAGCTATTATAATTGTCAGTGAAGTTTTGTTTCCCTTATTGATCAGAGCTACTGCCATCTGGGTAGGGTAAGCAAAACAGCACTCGCTGCTTTGAAACATAAATACCAAATAGTATTTCTCTTCCTACTCCCCCAGCGGATCCAATTCTGTCAGCATACCCAGCCCACCTTACCTGTGCCAAACATGGCAATCACTGACCGCTTTCAGTGAAAATACATGCAGAGGAGTGTGAAGTGATGGTGTGCACTTCTGCCACCTTGTAGAAGAGGATGGTTGAAGGACTGACTCAAAACACAAGATACTAAAGGAGATCTGCCCCTCAGCAGCTTTAGAGAAGGCTTCAAACATGCCCCTCTAGAGAGTTTCATGACCAGCTGCCAATGATTATGTCACTGGGACCATTTATCGCCACTGATTAAGTAATGTTAAAGATTAACATAGTCCTTTCAGCAGAGATTGGCAACCAGGGGTGCTCGGCACTGTGAATCTATGAAAAAGTGGCTCTTACCACCTAGAAAAACTGGTAGGTTGGGATTGATTAGGTGAAAATGAGAGGAAAACACTCAAACTTTGGACTTTTGGTTTATGACTCAGCACATGTGGTGATCTGTTCAGTACAAATGAGGTGATGCTACATTCTTCTAAGTATCTTCAGCTGTCATGTGAGCACCTTATCTAATCAGAGGTTCATGAGACATTTCCACAAACTATAGCCTTACAGCCTTTGTAGGTTTTACATCTGTAATTGACAGCAAGTAATCTATTCTGCTCACACAAGAGAGGAGACCTCTGTCTGCTTCACCAGTGCTGTAAAGACCAAAACTTTAGGGTTTATATATGAGATGCTGGGTATTGGAAATATATTTATGTATTATATATTTAGATTCTTAAGAACTGAAATAAAAATCAAGATAGACTTTTGCTTTTACTATTACCAGAGATACTGGAATCTAGCTTTACATCCTTGATTTAGTCTCATTTTCCTGCCCAGGAACTTAAGGCGGAGAAAGAAATTCCAGGAGAGTTAAAGGGGCTGAGAGAGCAGTCCAACACCCTAACTAGGGCTCTCTTTCCTAGAAAAGACAATGAGCAGCCTGCAGTTGTGATACTTTTACATGAAATCATTAGATGATACACATTGAAAGAAAGAATCTTGTCCAACACCTCTTCAAAGCCATCCCAAACAGATGGTTTGCTCAGGAACTTGTTGAGTTCTGAACATCTCAAAGACATTGAGACTTCCCAGCCTCACTGGACCCAATGTTCAACCACCCTCATGATGACAACGTTTTTCATAATGTGTAATCAGGATTTGCCCTGTTGAAACTTGCCTGATGCTTCTTGCAATGTCAGTGTGCAGCTTTGAGAAGATCCTGGCTCCATCTTCTCTACACCCTCCCCTTAGGTAGCTGTGGGGTTCAGTAATACATCCCCACACGCCCTAAGCCTTCTCTTCTTCAGACTGGACAAATCCAATTCTCTCAGCCTCTCCTGTATCATGTACTCCAAATTCTTAACTATCTTGATATAGTAGACTGGGCTCCAGTATGTCTATCACTGGTTTGTGGCTACCCAGTACACAGGTACATCACTTCTGCAAGCCCTGAATACAGGGGAACGATTACTATCCTGCATCTGCAAACCCAGCCCAGTGTAGGGTGGTTCTTCTCTATGGCAAGGGCATACTGCTGAGGCCTTTCCAACTTGTTCACCAAGACCCCCCGTGTCTTTTTTTTCTCTAAAGTTGTTCTCCAGCTAGCTGGCACCCAGCAAGGTCATTCCCTCTCAGGGACAAGAACTTGCATACTTGCTTTCCAGGCTTGTCCTTGCTTCTTTCCTGTTATGCAATAGACACAGTGAATACTGTACTGGTTTAGAGACTGGTTTTTTTCTTTTTAAAGAAAGCTACTGAATTCTGTAACTTAGCAAAGATCACTGGTTGGTAAACTAGACAACTTGCAGGCATGGCTGTGGGCTCATAGCAGAGCAGTGTGTTAGAAAACTGGTAGGAGCATTTATCCCCCTTTATGTGGCCACCTAACTGATTTTTACTGAATATTCTCAGATATACTTAATTTTCTTCACTAAAGAAAGATCTGAAAAACTCATCCCACAGTAGGGGGGGTTAATCTAGAAGTATAAGGGATGCACTGAAGAGTACCCTTTAAACTTAAGTTACTTCTTTAGTTTAGTAGTCTGTCTATTAAAGCTCTTAAACTTCTTCAAAATATTTTGGTGTTCCTGAAGCTGGTACATTTTAGATCCCTGAAGCAATTCTGAGTGCTGTAGTTTGCTGTAGCTGCCTCTATAACACTTCTGTGGAAGTTATCTTTGGGCTTTTCCTACGATGCTTCTTCAGCAGGCTTGTCTTCAAAGAATGTCACCGGGGTAACTCAACATATGATTATGCCATCAGGACTCTTCATGTTAAAATTCAGGTTTTGCTGTCGTAAAAACTCCAGAAGGCATGCCTCAGGTCAAAACACAGAACCAGGGGCTTGGGTTTAACATCTGAATGTGTACCTTAATGCTTTTTCCTTGAATCTTCTTAGTAATTGTAAGTTGCTGAGTAGCATGTTAAAACTCAGCCACAAAATGAAGCCTAAAGCTGGACATGGGAAATGATAAAGGTACTGGAAACTTGGGTTGGGTTGACCTGGGCTGGGGCAGTTGCTGCTAGCTGGCCTCCATGTCTCTTGCTCCTTTTATACTGAAGAGGAAAAAGCTGATGTGTTCTCCCATAGTTCTGTGTACCCACCAGTCTCTGGGCCATCTTTGAAGGAGCATTCATGCCTGCTTTTAAACCTTAATATTTCATCCCACTTTTTTGCTGTTTCTGGTCAGCAATACCAGTCAGTCAGTTCCTGCCCTCTCAGCTGTGCCAACCCAGCTGTTGACAGGGCCATGTTGTCTACTGAAACAGGGAACTGACTCATTTGTTTTTTTAAATTTGAGAAAAAAAAAATTAAAAATAACTTTGAAATTAGATCCTTTTCTGCATCTTCTTCAGAGTGGATTGGATTCAGAGTTGTTCTGGAAAAACTGAGGGGCAGCCCAGAGATATAAAGGAGCAAACCATTAAGGCTGGGATGCCTTAAGGCAATATTACTGCCAAATTCTTCATAATGTGAGATCTTAGTCAGTGCTGGCTTTTCTTTCCTTACTATAAAACATATGCATCACCACATCATTACTTTGCGTTTCTAGAGGAAAGTATTAAAAAGAAATGTGTGAAGTGACTTGAGTGTATGAAACAAAGCCAGACACCTGATCAGCTCTAGCTGGTCTTAAACCAAGTGCATTCTGTAACATGGTGCAATGCCTACCAAAAACCCCCAGCAAAACGCATAACACATTAGGACATACAGAAGTTCATCAATAGTTAACTGCAGTCAAATGTGCAAACCACAGACAGGTGCCAAACAAAACTAGTGGTTGTATTAGAAGTAAAAAGCCAAAGGATGCAGGCACTGGTGATACCAGTAGAACAGATTAGTGTGATAGAAATTGGAATGTGGACATCAGTGGCTCTGAACTAAAGTTTAAACAAAAGGATGCCTCCAGTAATTGAATGAAGATTGTTTTCTCCAAAAGGAGCAAAGAGGTAAACTTTTTTTTTTGGTTGAAATGGAGGTAAGTGTACTGTGGCAGCCTGCTGCTAAATACAAAGAATGATAAATACACATTCTCATTGCTTGTCCCATTAGGTCTGACACCTACTGCTTGATATACTGGTTTGGAATTGTTTGTTTTGCCTCCCCCCAAAAGTTTACTAAATCTGTCATACTAACTAATGAAAATCACACGAACTGAGCTCTGTTATAGCCTTTTCAAGTTGATGGGTGATTACTGCATCTCAAAGTTACTGAGCAGGAAGGAGAGGAAGATATCTGTTAATAGGAGAAGGGTGGGTAGGCTGCTGCAAAAAAGTTGGTGTCACACTGTAGTTGGCTGGAGCTTTGAAGTCTTCCTGAAAAAGAATGCATGTACTTTCCTACAAAGTTGTTAAGCAGGACATAGTTGGATTTACTTGATATGTAAATGGCCAAGAAAAAAGACTGGTTGCTTTGTAAATGAGAGGAAAGTAACAGCATTTTGTAAGATGTTTCAAGGGCCTTTTTCATGCCAATAGATGACTTGAAATCAGAGCATTGGCAGAGAAGCAGAACTGTTGGGATAAAGTTGTGTTTGAGACAGCAAGAGCAAAAGAGATGGGAAGCTCTGTTATGTGTGCAGTAGCAGCATCTCACGTCTTCTGGGGCTGCCTTCCTTGTGAATCACTCAGGGTCAAACTACTGTTCTCATGGCTTGGAGTTGGAGATGGTACTAAACTCGTTTCTGTTACTTGATTTCTTTGCTTTGAGTCTTTGTGTCTTCCATATACTGCTGCAGTGTGCAGTCCTGAGTACGTGAAGAAACTTACCCAGGAAGAGGGAAGCAGCAGAAGGTTGGGCTGTTAGTTAACAGTAAATTGAGAAATCTGCCAAACTGAAGTGTATGGGGGTTTTTGGTTTGGTTTTTGTGATTCATGCGCAGCTCATAAAACCAGCAAGTCTTTCCTTTGATGCTGGAAGACTCTAATCTTTCAGTTCATCTTTTCAACAGGGAAGCATATGTAAATAGTGATGTATGCTCTTTTCTGATTTACACTCTGAGTTTGTCCATTTCTATAATTTGTCAGACTATTCTCCACTCAAGTAAATGCCTGGATAGCAGCCACAAGGGGTTTGCTTGAATTCTTTCAGTTGCTAAAAATAAGTTGGGTTTGAAGTTGTTTTCTGTAACCGCTGAGGATATTTGAGGCAATAATAGGTGACTGTCAGCCTCTATTACAAATTGTTTTCATGCAACATCACGTTCCCAGTCCTTGGCGGGGGTGGGCATGAAAAAAGATCTGTGCAGTATGGAAGAAATCATCCAGTGCACTGAGACACAGTAGCAGAAGACAGGGCTCTGTGCCTACATGGGAAATACGGTTCCTGGAGACAAAGTTTTGAAAAATACTTTGTCAAATCTACTAGACAGCATTGGATTTAAATCACCTTAATAACAGTCTGTTAACTTTTCCTCCTTGGTCTTTCAAACTCATAGCTATGGGTATTACTTTTCATAGTATATATGAAAATAGTATATATATTAATCATAGTCATATGATGTTCTTCTAGATGCTCTTGTACCTTGTTTTCTGCAGATCACCTCTGCTGCACTGTCTTGTTTTCACTTAGTTGCTTTGCTTTCAGCTTGCTTTCTCATATCCCTCTTGCCCCATCCTTGTTTTGGGGTTGTTTTGGGTTTTTTTTGGTTGTTTTTTTTTCAGTCAGTATTCATTCCAAATAAAATAAATGCTTCACAGCATTTCAGGGGATATTGTCATAGATGTCCCTCCTGCGTTAGCTTGTGTGAATGAGTTCAGCAGGTAACTAAGTTTGTGTATGTAGCAATAGTTACCAGAAAACAAGTTCAGAGGGAAGAAAAGTATGCACTGAGAGGAAGCAGGTGAAAGCCTCCTGAGACCAGATAAGCCTTGGAAAGGAGTTGTCCTGTTAAATACATTGGACATCCCAAAAATCCCATAAACTCCAAACAGCAAGAGTTTGCCAAACCTGTCCAAGGTCTCCACCAGCACACACTGACATCAACAGCAGGTTGTGTAGCTCAGCCGCACCTGAGCAAGTGACAAGCCTGTGCTATGAGGCTGTACATACACCTGGTGGAAAAAGAAACCTCTGAGGGACTTTCTGAATGTCTGACTGGAAGCCAGTGGCCCACCAGTCTGACTCCTCCAGCTAGGCTGGTCCTCACAGCTGTCACTGCAACAAGGTGAAGTGAGAGGTGGTGGGAGGGGAAGAACTGAATGCACTATGTGAATAGTCATCAACTATTAATAAAACCTGGTCAATTATGTTAATAACAGCTTAACTCAAAACATTCTCTAATAAACATTGGTCTGTTTCCCCCAGTGCAATTCCCCCATCAGGATTTTGAGATTTTCCTCTAACAACTGTTTAAAGAGGATACTTTTTTTTCTTCTGTGTTCTAAGGTCTTTTCCATTTTCCAGATCCTCTACATGTTTATCCTCCTATTTTTCACCCCTTTACTTTTTTTTCTATGTTTACCAGTGTGCAAAGAGTAATTTCTTTATATGTCTTGGTAGGTGACTCTTTAGGAGATGGGAACCTATTTTAAAATCATTGCAGACTGTGTGTGTTGGAGTTCTGAGGAACTGAATTGTGCTTGCTGGTTTATGCAGACTGGAGACATGATGCCAGTGTCTGCAGCTGAAAGCTGTGCATGGTCTGGCACGTAGTGGAAGGAAATGTGGCATCCTTTCCTTGTTTTTATTGCACACCTTAATCCCTCCACCCTTCCAAAGAAGACTCCAGATCCCCATCATTACCTTCCTCACACCCACTAACTAGGACCTCTGCTGCATTCCTTTGTCCACCTAAATTAAGTTCCACCTTAATGATCCAGTGTTTCCTACCACTCCCTTGCCTGGGTGCTGCTCCAACATCTCAAGCCAGAAGTACAGGTTGAGGTGTTGGCATGGCTTATGGGGCAGGTGGAGACCTGGCAGTGCTACTGCACACAGCAGTAAGCAAGTGCCAATTGTCTCATCTAGCCATGGCCATCACACTGCTCCATGTACCTCAGGTAAATACCCATATGCAGGCAGAAAGTCAGGAGCTGTTGATGAGATACAGGTCCAGGTCAAACCAAAGAGGTACATCATCAGTTTTCGAGTTTAGGAATCTCTGCTATGAGGACTTCTGTTTCAAGACTATACAAAGGAAATTCAGTGTGGTGGTGTCATTGAAATTGCCCTCAGATGAAAAGTCTCATTACTGAAGACAATGGAATAGTTATCTCTGTCTTCAATATGCCATAAATACTCTTCTCTTCAGAAAGTATAGTGCGGGAAATGTTACATGAGCAAATTAAGTCTCAAGTTTCTGAAGGACTCACTGTGTATCTCCACTGCTGTTGCCTGTTCTGGTCAACACCACCTGATGTGAGATTACTTCTTAAGAGTGTTCTATCCTTACGTGTTATTGGAGCAGTGCTGTTAGATCCCAGCTGAAGTTCAAGGGGTCTGCTTGAGCAAAAGCCAACATACCATGATGGATTTGCTGTTCCTTTGCCAATAGGATGCCTGAGGTTTGTCAGCTGTGCTGGAATCACTTTCCACATTAAACAAATGGAAGGGGGGGAAAAAAAAAGTGCATTGAAAAGCAAAGATTAAGAGGCTTGGAGAGATTGAAAGAAATGAAACAATAACATGTTTAATAGCTAATTCCCATTCTGGTTTGGCTTTAAGGTAGCTTCAGCCTTCCAGTCAGCTAGCAGCCTTCCTAAGTTCTCTGCCAGGATGAGTCACAGCTCCTAGAGCTGGGATCCAGTCCTGTAGACAAGCCATCTATAAAGGTCTATTTACCTTTCCCAGATTAGAATGAACTGGAGTAAGAATTGCCCTTAAAACAGGGTTTATGATTAATATAAATTCACCTGTGAGAGCTTCTTGCATCCCTCAGTCCTGATTCCACCTGAACTCCCCTGGGATCCTGTCTGGTGTAGCTTCATGCTGTTATGCAGAAATAGATGCCTTTGGAATACCCCTCCCTGCTGGGCTGTCTCAACTAGTTGACTAGGAATGCAAAACAAGCAATAACCAGAGCCCTGGTCTGACTGTAAACCATTATTTACCTGCTAGGAATGAAATTTCCTGCTGACTGAGGAGGCAAATTAAGAAACTTAGCCACGTAACTCTAGTATGTAATTCATGGCACAAATTGAAACCCATATATGGTTGCTCCTGCTTATGTTTCTGTAGCCTGTAATGTAGCACTTGAGAGAGTAGATATGAAGACAAATCTAGCAATTGTAGGCAATTGCACCTAGGAGTACAGAAGGGAATGGGCCTTAATGTGATTGCTACAAGTGGGCAGCATCATGGCTTCAATACTAAGTGAGACACTTCAAAGGATTGCCAGCATTCTTGTGTGGCATTGGCAAAAATGCAGGCTTTCCTGGCTATCAGCTCTTGTGTTTCTCAATAGTAGATTTTGGTTTTTTCCTCTGAAAAGCTGTTCAGGCAAGTGCAGCAAGGCCCCAGTTGCATGACACAATGGTCACAACTGATTGCCTGTGTTCAGAAGAAGCCTGGTCAGATGAAAAAACAGCAGCAATGAGCCTGGCAATTATGAATAAACTCTGGATGTAGCACTGCATAAGGGAGCTCACAGATTTGCTACTATATCAGAGGGACATCTGATTGTTGTGCAGATGTGTTAGACACTGAACCATTGTGAATGCAGCTGAATTAGGGTATTGTAACGAAGGACGACTTCTCGCATTTCATTTTTAGCATACGGTTATTGCATCACTGCCCAACCAATACAGACAAAGACCATTCAGTGAGGGGGTTTTGTGGCCTGTTTTTTGCGGGGTTTTTTGGTGGGTTTTTTGGGGGTTTTGTTTTGTTTTTTTTTTTTTTTACTCTGCTTGTTGAACTGAAGGTTTTCATGTTTTCTTTCCAGTACCAAATTGCTGCAAGGAATAGTTCAAACCGTCAACCGTGGAAAGTGTTTGGATGCTCAAAGTAAGTATGTGTGTTTGTATGTATTTGCTACAGTGCTAGTGATTGAGGAAGTACCCAAGAACTTGTGTTTGATGTCTGTAAGGCAGTAGCTAGATAAATTTTGTATCAATAATAAGGGATATTCCTTTGCAACATCTTCATCTGTGTAACTAATAGTTTCAAGTCATCAGGAACTATACATTTGTGAAACAGAACTGATAGAAGCTAACTAGATGCCACTGACTTCAGAAATAATTTTTGACTGGAGTAAGAAGAAAATGCTGGTAGAAAGGAATTTAAAAAAAAAAGAAAACACACACACAAACCCCAAACAAACAACCCCTCCCAAAAAAACCCCCAAAACCCAAAACCACCCTAAAGGTGGACTGTGTTTCTCCCCTTCTGTTTAGGAGCTTTGAGAAAATGTATTCTTGCTTTTGTTTTGTTAAAGGTTAGCTTTTCTGCACTTTACTACTGCTGTTTTCATAGCGATAAGTGGAAAAGACCAAAGTACATGAAAGACCACTGTACAGGTTTAGTCCTTAATGTCAGGTAGAATTGGTGATGTGCTGTCTCTTTTTAAATCCCCAACTATGGGAGTTTAAATTACACCCCACCCAAGTTGACTGTTAACTGAAACTGTCCAGCCTCTAGCTTGGCATCCGTGAAATCTGTGCAGGGAGTCACCTGCAAAGTGTGAAGAGATCAATGGTACCAGGAGATGGGAAGCCCACAAGGTGGCAATGTTTGGAAAGCCTTTGGAAAGGATGCGCCTGGAACAGAGCTGGGCTTCCTGTGGTTGTCATCGCTTCCTGCCCTTGTGTCATTGCTGTTACATCTGTGCTATTAAACAAGAAGTCTGCACTGTTGCCAAAGTGGAGCATAAGATACCCCGTCATAAACCTCCTATCTGAACAGATTGACTATTGACAGTGCTCGCCACACTGTGCTGGACACCCTACGTGTCTTTTCCCTTGGCAAGGAACGTGCTGCAGCATTAGTGGTTTGCAGTACAGTGTGAGGTTTCTTTATTCATAGCTAGTGCTGAAAATATGCGTAGCACTGCAATGATGTGCTCTGTAACAAAGAACTTTCATTCTAGAACATGCCACTGCATTTTTGCTAATGCTTGAAAAGCCGTTAGAGTATATAAATGCTAACTTTGGGTCTACCAGGCATTTTGGTTTGCAGTGATACTTTGTGCTTTGTAGTTAAAAGTAAAAAGGTTTGTCTGAACTATTTTTAAGGCTCTGTCCACAGTGAAACCAGGGATTTGCTCCAAGTTATTTAATACCCTGGGGTGGGGGGAGAAATGTTTGCAGAAAGATTTCTCCAGATACATGACAGACATGAAAAACTATTCAGGGTGGGTTCTATGGGAAATACAAGAATTGCCTGTGTTCACTGTCACAGATGCAGGTAAGAAGAGATGGACACTTGGAAAGAGTGAGTTGAGTGAGGAGCCAGAGAGTTCAGATTCAACAGGTTGTGAGAGAAGAGTTAGTCTCAGCAATTAGATGGTATGCAGGGCTGAAGTGTACCTGGGGATTTTTAAGAGAAGAACAGTCTATAATTTATAGCTGAAAGAGGCTTGTATGCTTCAAGGATGAATCAATAGCTCTAGACTGCAGGAGGCATCTGAGAGCAAGAACTAGGAGAACATAATGTGTCCCCTGCTCTGTGGACCCACTCCTTCCCATGAAGATGGTGTAGGTGAAAGTGCAGCAGGGCGATGTCCTGTGCTGAGCCATGGTGGGTTTCATCTGTGGCTTTCTACTCACAGGTGCTGCTGCTGCTTGAAGTCAAGCTTCGTCACTCTGTTTATACTGGCATTTTTATCAAGAGTACTTTGAAACAACAGGAAATCTAAAGAGATCGGTGCACAGCCATGAAATGGCCATTCATAAAGCAGACTGCATCCTACCTGTCTAGCAGAAACTTATCTGACATGTGCAGATTTCCTGCAGTGAGGAACCCTCTCCCTGAAGTGACAGCTTTCCAGTGTATTCCCTGTGGATTGCTGCTTGCCGTGTAGCCTTTCCTCTATGAATCCCATAGTCCTTAGGGCCTATTATATATCAAAATAAAGATCTAGCTATCAGCCCTCTAATACCAGAGATTCATCATATTGCTGGAGAACTAGCTAAGCTGTTACAGTTGCAAAAGCCAAATCCATGTAATGTGCTATTATAAAATAGTCTTCGCTCAGGGAAGCCTCGTCGGGTTTCAGTGCATTTGAGCCTGACAAATGGGTGTCCTTTTTTTCATGGAGTTAAGTTATATGGACAACAACATGTGGGATGGCTATTAGAATATTTTGCAGTTCTCACATCGGGCACTCTTGTGCACCAGCTGCAGATAAGGGGGCTTTTGGAAGTTACAGTTCCTTACTTGATGTGTTACCACTAAAACATTTACAATACACCTTAATATTAGAAAGCAAGTCTGATTTGTATGGGAATATTAGCTCAGGAATTACCTGTTGCTAATTTTGAGACAGGGGAAGAGAAAGCAAATATATTAAAAATATGTATATATGTGTGTGTATATAAGGTATGTTTTGTATGATGTATTCATGAAACGTTCAGCAGAGAGATGATAAAAAAGGCCTGTGTGAGCTTTTCTACCTTCACAGAAACAAATGTTGTCTGGACATTCATGTTAAAGATGCATACAGTTACTTAAACCAGGCAGACTAAAGAAACATTTCCTCTCTCTTCTTTCTCCCCACCTCCCAGCACCAGCATTGGTGCAGAATAAAATACTGCTTCGAAGTAAATGCACTTCAGTTCCTACTCGGTTCCCTACTGCTCGTTCCCCCAAACTGGTCCCGCCAAAGAAGACCTGACTTCCCTAAGGGCTGCTTTGTACCTTCAGGCAGATGACTTAAATATGAAATGGGTGAACTTCTGGGCTGAGTGGACTGCTTCAAAAGCATTTTAATTCTGTGGAGACAACACAAAGTCCCCAAAATGCAGTGGAGGAGATTTGTTTAGGAGTCAGTCCTGAAGGACACAGCTGCTTTATAGCTGGTTATGATCCAACATGAGAAAATTTGAGACTTAAATCCTGAACCTAAGAGAGCAAAGTTAACCAAAGTGGAATGTTTGTTTATGGCTGCGTACTCATCAGCCCCGTTCCCTTAACTTAGGAATTGGGTAACTTGGATAGCCTTTTATGGTGCTGTCCAAATATATTCTGAACTTTAGGGTGATATTTACTTTTTTAGTGCCCAATACCAAAAATTATCCCACAGGAGCTCAGCAAAGTGGCTGACTCATCAGGAATGTAACTTTGCTTTTCAAAAAAGATAACGTGTGGTTTTGTTCAGAGTTAATAATGAGATCCTTTCCAACGCAGAAGCTGTCAGCAGCACTGACATACATTCGCAGTTAGAAAAACACATAGCCTTGTGGTTGGGGTTTTTATTAAATAGAAACCTCATTTTCTACTGCAATGAGGAAAAGACACAGTTTTCATGCCACTAGTACCTTTTGTACTCAATGTTACAGAAGCTTTTTCTTCACTTTATACACAATATGACTGTTCAGAGGTTACAAAACGTTCCTACTTAATGCCGTGACTGTTGAAGCCATGACAATATACAATAATATAAAAGAATTATACCCTTGTTTCCAGTCATCTTTTATTGCCTTCTGCCTTTTGCCTATCAATGGTCCTTCATTTAAGTGTTGGAGAATGTTTATTAAAGGATGATTCAAGTAATGATTTGAGTTGCTCCAGCAGCGATTTTTTTTTTTTTTAAGCACCTTAAATGCTATAAAAGCAACTGTGTCATTTTTGAAAGCAGTTTCTAGATTTTATAAATATAATCTTGCAAATATGTGCAGGACCTACCCTGATTCTATGTGGTCATCCTGAGTCTGCCATCAGGCTGGATCTGTTAGGAAAACAGAATCTCTTTCTAGTAGTGTATGTCTTGCTAGTCTGCTTGCAATGCTGATTGCGAGTGTCATCACTTGCTGACAGAAGGTGCTAACAGCAAAGTGGTAAGTAGCCCTGGATTTCATCTAGGGAAAGAAAGGCAAAGGCAGGAGAGATGGAGAAAGGAAGGCACATGGAAGAGCATAAAAGGAAGAAGGGTAGAGAAGGTTGGGCTGGCACAGTGGTGACCCGCGAGTGCTGCTGAGGAATATGAAAATACGAAGCTGAAACCAAAATGCTGATGCAGATGAGGTGGGAGGTGTGTGGAGCTCATAGTGCCATTGCTGTGTCCCCATGTGTACCTTCTTTTCTATGAAGTACATGTGTCCCTGTCCTGTGGTGTGGTAGGTGCTGTGTAGCTTGCACATCAGACGCTGGGGTTCTCAGAGCCTCCAGCAGCAGAGTAAAATCCCAGGGTGGCTGCCAGAAATCCACAGTACCCGCTAGGAGACCAAGAGTGAAGAATAGCTTGAAAGAACTCAAATATTGCATTTTGTTTTAAGGAGGGGAGTTTCTTGGGGCTTTTTTTTTTTCTGTTGCTGTTGACGGCTTTTCTGGTTTTAGGGTTTTTGTAGTGTTGGGGTTTTTTTTCTTAATCCAAGTATCATTATTTTCCAATATTTCTCTGCAATTGCTGGGGCTGGAAACCTCAGTTTTCATTAGCTGACTGTGGGGATTCTTGTAAAATTAAGTTGCTCCATGATCTGCAGCTTCCAGAAAATCACCCTATATACTGAGTCATAGTAAAGTGTGAGTTGCTGGCAACACACGGCACGCTAGTGAGGTCACTTAATTTTTCAAGTAAAAATGTTGCTTATAATAATGACTGCTTCATCCTTGAGACCTGTTCAACTTTGGGTAGAGAGCAGGAAGGCCACTGTTGTGTGCCCTGCTGTTGCATCACAAGGTACGGAAATTAGAGGTTTTCGGTGTCTTGGGACCTAGTAATTTGTTGTCTTTGATACGTTTGCCCTGTTGTTAATTCAGGGCTTGCACTCAAGCCCCAGAGTTGTAATCATCTGTATCATCTTGCATGTTTGTTCCTACCTGAGCCTGGAGCAGGCACAGAAACAGGCATGGGGTGGGAGGTGCTTCCACAGGGGCAGAGTCAATGGCAGCTGGCTTGAGCCTCAAAAGCCTCAGCTGGAGCTGTGCCACCACAGTGTGCACAGCTGCAGCCCCCCTTAAAATTCCTCTCGGAGTGATTAGGTAGGCCAGGTACATGTCATGGTCACCATTTCATATGGGGAGGGCCAGTTTTGCTTCTCTCTGAATACCCGTTCCTCATGGAAGGAAGCTGGCAGTGTCCCCAAGCGAAGGTTTATGCCATGGCTTCCCTCAGAGCTTCATCCTCTTACACGAGGCCTGGATTTGGCTTGTCCCTAATGACCTGAGCGGGCTGCATGGGATAAACACCTTCTGAACAGCACTGCTGGAAACACCCTTACATTATATTGTAGCTTTTAAAATGAATTACTAGTTCTCATCCTGTGTCTGTATAAAAGAACAGTATTGGCAGCGCTCGAGTATTTTCAGACTTGGTCTGATTTCATAGCCGGGATCTTTTTTTGTCTAATACAAGAGGCTTCGTGTAATCACGCCTTTAAATCTACAGCTTATGTTTGACAAGTGGGTCATTGGTTAATGGAAGCAAGTAAATCCAGCTGTTTATCTTTTCAGTAAGATCATGCACTTTCTATATTCTGTTGTCTGCTCAGAATGGAGATGTGTACATTTTTAATGGCCCTCCCTCAATTTTAGAGTAGGTGTGTGAGTTTTACATTTCATCTGCTCCCTATATTTAAATAAAATTAAATCACAGTAGTACTTCAGCTCGTATCACATTTGATCCAGAAATTTACGGCAGCAGTTGTGGTACTATTAATTTAATTACTAGGTATGATGTTTAAAAACTTGATAATTTGACTTTAAGGAAAATTAACTCTGTACATTGAAAATTTACAAGTGTGCATTGCCTGCAAGTTTTGCTGCTTCCTTATTTCTCCTCCACAAGCTTCATTTTTTGTGTGTAGATACACCTTCCACCAAAGCAGGCCAGCAGTAGCTTTCTCCCAGCTAGCTTTGCCTCTTAACAACCCAGCAAGGACATTTTTTTTCTAATTTGCAATGTCAATATTTCCGAAAACTGCTTGGTAAACTTTCTGTAGTATCCAAATAAAGCAATTGCAGCATTAGATTAATAAAGGGCTCAAAGTATTTTCATGGTAACTTAGTCTAATATGGGAACTTCAGAAAGTCCTCGGGGAATACATTTCAGCAAGAGGAGTTTCTTGACACAGTTTGCAAGCTTTTTGTTTGTTTTTCAGTTGTACTAATATAAGCGTAATGTGGATAAGGCTGCCTGTGAAAATTATTTTTCCTCTTTGTTTGAAGGATATTTTCTTAATAAAGACTTAGGATAAACACTAAGATGATAAGAATGCTGACTCGCCCTTGGAAAAAAAGTCTGTTTCCCATCAATAAATGAGGAAACTAAAGCTTTAAGATTACTAAGAGTATTGTGTAAAGGGACAATTAAATTGTACTTGAACAGTTTCTTGCTCCCATGTGCATTTGCAAATAGTAACGGTTACTTACAGATGTTACAGGTCTAAATACTTAGCAGTGAGTTAAAAAGCATTTGTGTAAGAAATTATCAGGAAATAAAGAACGAAGTTCCTCAGATGCTTGCATTTGGCCCATAAGGAGCCTGGAATATTTGACTAGTAGGACAAATTTCTGTTAAAAAACTTTGTGTATATAATACATAGATTTGTTCTACCCCAGAGGAAACACTCTTTGATTTCTCTGTGAGCTGGTGATCACAAGCAAATCCTTGCAATACAGCTTTTCAGAAGTGCCTCGGGGATTTCAGCTTTCCAGTATGTTAATGAAGGCAACGTGTGAACGCTGGGTGTCATGCAGCCCTTAAATACAGGTGTCACCTCGTAGGGTGGCTGTGTGTGAATGTGCATGCACCTTAGCAGGCAAGTACTGTAGCACATTGCTCTCAGCCTGGCTGAAATGAGGTGTAATTAGCTAATGACAGTATGTTAGCCGGACAATAGGTATGCTGGGGAATTGGTCCGAGGGAAGGAAACTGATTTGACCCAGGTTCTCTGCAGGTGGCTGATAAAGCAAAGTGGAAATTGCTGTAACTTATAAAAGATTGTCTGACAAAGGAAGAGTGGGAAAGAATGGGAGAAAGAACAATGGGTAAACCTCAGGTGTGGAAGAAACCCTGAGAGGAAAAAAAGGGGGAGAAGCTCATCTACTTGTAGTAATGGAGAAATGGGATAAGATTTGCTTAGCTTAGTATTGCATGGATCAGAAAGCAAACTGTGGAAGAAAGGACGGGGACCCACCGTAGTGGTGCTGAGGGTGAAGCTTGCACAAACCTGTGACCACATTTTGAGGAAGCCGGTTATAACAGGAGGACTTGTTTCTGTGCTTGTAAAATGAGGAAAGCTGACAAATTAGTTTTTGTAATATGCTATGAATACCCTAGATAAAAAGCAGTTACCAAGAGAAGGGGCAGGTAGCATACAAACAAACAGCTTTCTGTGTAACTTCTTGGTGTTCGCTAATTCGAATGGCACTTGAGACACGCACTTTGTAAGAGGATGATTTGCAGCTCGCTGTAAGGACCTGAGGAAACTGTATAGTTTGCAGCAAGGCACCAGATGCTTCGGGCTGGGGTTTGCAATCATGGAAACACTCACACACTACTGAATGACTTGGCAGTGTGATTTTTTTGACCCCGGTCGGGCATGAATATGCTCTGTATTTCTTTCACATTAGCTAGAGTAGGTACTAATGTTTATGTTGGCTTTTTGCTAGGTGTGGGAGGACAGACACTTAATTAACAGTTTCCTGGGACAAAGTAACCCCTTCAGATCTTGGTTTGTAATGATCCAGACCTTTCTGTCAACTGGTTGAAACACTTTTGATTCAGTAATAGGTATCCAGAAACTTAATTGACCATCTGCTGTAACCATTACTTTTTTGTGCCAGCCTTCTCCCTTCCTCTTTGGCAGTGGTGAATGTCTTGGACAGGTTGGTAAATACTGACACGCGTAACGTTCCTTGCAGTGGGTTATAAACCCCGTGCAAGTTTCGTGTGTTCAGTATCTGTAATGCTGACATTAGACAAGGTGCAGCAGTGTGTGCTGAACAGATCTTAGCCAATAATGCTTCCAAAGCATTTAAACTTCTCCTCCTTGTGTTACATGCAGGTATCGGATAGTCATGTGGAACACTTTTACTTGGATAACGTGCAAATCTAAAGGCCACCAGCTTCACAACTCTTGTTGTACTATAGGAACAGAAAATCATTGATCCCAAGAGTCATTATTAACCATTCTTCAATTCTTAGTGTGTAATATCAATGCCAAGTCACATTTTCAGTGGAGTAATGTAGCAAGTTATGTTGAAAGTCGTCACCTACCAATAAAGGTATCACTTTAGTGTGGAATACACCTTGGTGCAAATGGAAGCAGGGTGGTAAATCTAGAACAGCTCCAGTCAAATGATTCCATATAAATGCAGGTGAATGAACCATGAGTCAGCCTCCTGCCTCAATTCCTTTCTTTCAGTATTAGGGGCAGAGGAGTCCTTACTCCAACCACCCGTTGATCACAGCCTCTGTTTACAGGTTTTCAGCTGAAAGCAGCTTCCCCAAGGTGTGCTTGAAGCCTTGTTAAGGTCCAGTGGATATCACTGAACACAAATGTGACAGACACTAAAGAATTCAAAATTTTGGTTTGGTCAGAAGTTAAAGGAAGTAAAAATGTCTTCTCTTTGGAACAATCCTTCACTGAGTGTTTCCTGCTCTCACTGGAGCTTTTTGTTATGTAGGAAAGTGGTGGATAAAAATGTTTTAGATATTCAGTATGAACGTCTTATGTTTTAAGTATGAAATCCTTTGATGTGTACCAAAGAGTGCTACTTTCTAAATAGCAATTTGTTGATTTGTTTGTGTTTGTTGTGTTTTGGGGTTTGTTTGTTTTTTTTTTTAAAAAGATGGATTTAGCTAAACCCTGAAAGGGTAGGATTTAATAGATGTTCACTAAACCTATTTATTAATTTTAATCTAACAATATTAAAAGTATATAACTAGTCTTAAAGTATCCCTTCTATTCAAGTGTTTCTGAAATCCTGTTTCTGGGAACAAAAATAATCCTGTTTTTGTAGACAGTGTTTGATTCTTGAAATAATCCTCTGATTTCTTTTTGATTTCTATAGTAACTATAAAAGGTAACTACTGCCTTTTTAAAGGAAAATACCTTCAGGCTGTGGCTCTTCAAGACCTCTCTCTTCGGTGAGGAATTCATACTCTAATGACAGATTGGATTTGCAGCTTATTAGGCTAAATTTTCAAGAATGCTTAGCTGACAAAGACCCCAAGTTTTATTTTACTCTTCCTCACCCGCACAGAACACTTCTTAAAATATTACATGTGACCTCTTAAATATAAATATGTCTATATATTTAAAAATAGACTTGAATTACCTCATAGGGATGTGGTCCATACACACTGTGTAATTGGGACAGCCCTCTCTTTCTTTCTCTTTATCTGTCTCCCTTCAGGGAAGGCAAATAAGACTTTGCTTAAAGTGGCAGCACTATAATCCCAAGGGTGGGAAGCTCATTCTTTATCTACAGGATGTCTGGAGTGATAAGTAGCTGTTTTATTAAAACTTATGCAGTGTTTCTTTGTCCTGACAAAGTTATCATTTGCTGTTTGGTATGGTGAGTTTAAATGCAATGCATGCTGGAATTTAAGGCACAGAATGAAGTTATGGGATGGAGGTGGGAGAGTTTATTCTCAGCTGTGAAAACCAATGAAGTCTATAAAGTTATAGTTTTGGATTCTCACCTGAAGTGATTTTGTGCCACAGTGGGAGTCTTCCTTTGGGCTGATCAGTGCGGTTGACGATACGTCAGTGAAATGGGAAATGTGAGTTGTTCTGCATAACCCGGGTCATCTTATCACACACCGCATCATACCTGATATACATTCACTGGTTTAGTAACGTTGCTGTTGCTAATACCCTTATGGATGTTTCTGTGTAATACATTATCATTACAGGTTAGAACTGTGCGCTAATTTAGGCTGGCACAAGCCAGTGCTCTCTAATAGACCTGCAGTTGCATAAACCCGATTTGAATGTCCTGTAGATAACATGTAAATCTGCATCTCCCAAGTCTTCTGTTCCTAATTTACTGAATGAAACTTTTGTTCCTAATGTATGCTATCAGATATTAGGCTAATTCTGTTGCAGCATAGTTAAATATGCTCATTATTACACCCCTGGTTTCATCTTATAGAATCTACTCGTGTTGGGAATAAAGAATGTCTATATACTTTAAGGAATTGGGGCCTCTTTGAACAAGAGAGATGTAACCAAGAGTTAACAGAGTAACTTTTTTTAGCTCTTCCCAAACTTTCTTCCTGATTTCCTTTTCACTTACTTTCAAATCTACATGCTGTTGTCCAATAGTTCTCCTGCTTCTTCATGGGTTTTTGATAAACACACGCACTTGAGTACTAGAAATAACTTTAATTTTTCTCTGCAGTCTGTAAATCTGTTGCTTTGCAGAGTTCTGTTAATCTTCATCCTGATAAAGGAGGGCTATGAGAATAGTTACATTAGAAAAGCAGACTACGTTGATCAGGATTGCTGCTTTACAAAAGCTGTTGCTGCCTTGTGTTTGTTTGCCTGAAGTCTTGTTTTCTCGTTCCCTTTCCCAGTGGAAAAACTGCTCTTGTGACAGAGGTGTTCATGAAACTCCTGTTAAAAGTTACGAATATGGGCTATAATAATTATGCTTGTGGCATTTGCTACAGTTTGAAGTTGTAGTTGAGGTGCGTTCTGAGAGCAGTAAAGGAATAACACACTGATTCCTTTACGAACTTGAACATGAAGCATAGAGATGAGGGATGCTTGCTGGCCACTCTAGAGTTAAATGTGTTTTTCTTGAGCTCACCCCCTATCCCCTCCCTCCAGTAGTTATCCAAGCAGTGGGGAATTCCTGCAGTCATTAATTGTATTTATACTTTGGCACATATAAAGCTCTGTAAAACTGCATTTGTTTTTTTTTAATCTTCTGACAAATATGTCAGCAGAAGTCTCTAGTGTGGCCATCACCTGTTTGCAGAGGCTGTGCATTGGTCGCTTCTTATCAGTGTTAAAACACTCATAATTTATTTCTGCATTAGCTGCCCAGCATAAAATGCTGGCTTGAGGATGCCTGAGGTCTTTCTAACACTGCATTTTGGGCTTTTAGGGGATTTCACTCCCAGGAGTTATAAATTACACTGCATGGCCTTTTTACTGCAGTAAGCGAGGCCTAGAGCAAGTCAGGAGGGAGGAACTGAAAAGGAAAGCTCTGAGGAGGAAGGAGCAACCAGATTTTGGAGAATGAAACTTAGGCCTGTTGCAGGGCTCGTTAGTGTTCACTCTGCCTGGTTCACCACAGCAGAAATCAAAGTACTGGAATGCATGTGCTGGGTTGGGTGGTGCCTTTCTCACCTTCAGCACTCCTGGGGCTTGCTGTGTTCTGCAGGGAATGTGGGATCGTCTCGTGGCCAAAGTCAGGGAGTAAATAGGGAACAACAGCTAACAAGGCATGGGAGAGGGTTGCCCCGAGAGGATGCAACATCTCTGTCCTTGGAGGTTTTCGAGATTCAGCTACAACTATGATTGTGTCACCAAACATGACCTGATCTCATGTTGGTGATGATCCTGCTGAGTGGGAGATTGGATAGAATGACCTCCATAGGTCCCTTCTAGCCACTGCTTCTGTGGTTGTCAGTTCTTGAAGATCTATTACATCAGGTTTTGTAATTCCACCCTTTGGCATTAAATGCTTTCTGGGCTCTTTGCTTTGCTTAGTCCGTGTGTCACTTGTGCTAGATTTTAGTACTTTCAACATATCATAGGTAGTTTGGTTGGTTGGTGGTTTGTTTTATCAATGCCATGCTGACCTTTTATTCTTCAAGCCTCTTTTCTGTTTGTATGCCTGCTGCATGTAAAATCTGTAAAGGCAGCACAGACACACAGGCACCCAATAACAGCAACAGGTTCCTCTTTCTTGTTCTGTGTTGCTGGATCCTCTTGTGAGACCTCCTTGCTCAGAAGGATAAAAGTGGGAAGACGACACTGGTGGCTTCCTGCACGCAAAGGGTTGTATTTGTCATCCACAGAAACAGAGATGTAAGTGAAGGGGGTACCATGCGTATGGAATTCATATTGTGCCCCCCAAGCTGTGCCAGGTGAACTGAAGAAGCATGGGCTTTCTGAAAAGAAGTGTCCAGCTCCCTTTGCCAAGGCCTGGCTCACCCTCTCTGAAGGTAAGGTCCTGCACTGAGGCACAGAGTGTGTTTTCTGACCTTGAATCCAAACGCAGGGGCAGGAAGGGGTCTGAAGCGAGGCTGCCGTGCTGTCCTCACCTGCACTTCTTTCCTGTAGCTTTGCCAGTACATGTTTTAAACAGTTTTCAAGACTTCGGTAAAGAAGCTTCTGTTCTTTGCCACTGGTGAAGAAATAAAAATATTTTTCTAAGTTGGGGTAGTAGAGAGTTATGCTGCTCCCTGCCTAGCAGAGCAGGTAGGGTTATATCTGGCAGCTAAAGACCTTCTGTAGATTATTTTTATATTCTGTCATCACGTAGCATTTCTGGCTTTTCCATGCTCTTGGGTGTTATAAGTCACTTAGTGGCCTTTTTAGCAGAATGTATTTTGTTGCTTGCTTTGAAAGAGACTCAAAGGCAACTTTCTCCAGTGGGTTTACTGTTGCCAGATGAAAAGAACACTTTTCAATAAAATATGTCAACTGCAAATGTTCATAGCTTGGTTACTGAAAGCAAAATTTGAGTGTATCTGAAAACCTGGCAGAAACAATAAATAAAACATCCTGTCTTGATGTTCAGAGGACCATGGCAAACTGGCAGACTAATTTGAGGTTTGTTAGAGGTTGCTCTGTGTGTGTATGTTAGTGTACACATCTGATTTAAATCCAAGGGGTTTCTCAGTGGTCCAAGTGCTGTGCAGCTGGTGTTTAATTATTGATTGTATTCACCTTACAAGCTGCCTGTGAATCCAGAGTCTGTGTCATGAGCATAGTCATGTAAACTAAGCTTTCAGCAAAGTCTCATTTCAGTCTGAAAGGTTAGATAAAAATCAGTTAATTTCATAAAATCACTTTATTTTGCAGAAAAAAAATATAAAATATAAAACTAATCAACAGAAGTTTTATTAAAATAGCTGCACATGCCTCTGAGAACATATTAGAAATACTTCTACTGCTTCTATTTAACCTGACACTTCAAAATTCTTTTTAGAAGAACTGGATTTGAGGGCGTTTGTTTTTTAAAATGTTGGTAGATCTGTCTTCTGCATCTAACAGCCTTGAGGTCCTACAGAGCTGTTTAGAGACCATGCCTACAGTCATTCTTGCTGGTTTCTGTTTAGAGAAGACAATTTGTAAACAGTTGGATTGTTTGTTTTTCTAATGTGGTAAATGTGTGACTGACTTATTTATTTATTCTCTACTGTTGGGACATGAGGGTAGATTTTTACCACGATGAAGTTCAGATATGCTTTTGAGGATGACCAGCATTGCTCTGTGGTTAACATCAAGCTTCAATGGATGTTGCTATTTAGGCAAGGGGAGATACGCAGAGGGAAGTAGATGAGGAGGGGGGATAAGAAACCCTTTAGCATGAAGGGGAGGAAGAGATGAGGGTTGTTGTGGGACTGGTGGCACTAACAGAGCTAGCAGTAACAGAATTTCAGTGCTAATAATGCCTTGGCAGGTGTGGGTTTTTTTTTTCCTTGTTTCTGAGCCAAGCAAGATTTTAAAGGACGTGTCATCAGATGGTTCCTCTGTGCAAGCCAGAGAGCAGGAGGAAGCTGGAAATGTGCAGTGCAGCTTGACAGGTGTTTTACCGTGCTTTCCAGCAGAGCTGGAAGCAGGGATACAGAGCTCGGTAACTTGGACATCTTGGTGCTTGGGTGTGGGAGGGTGGGTTGGAATTCCGGGTGGAGTGAATAGCAGACACAAGAACAGGAAAAAGCATTAATGAACTTAGACCTTCTCGTGCTTTTTTTACGATTAGGAGTCCATGATTTCTGACATCTTTGCATTCTCGTAACATATAATACTTGTGCATGGTTTTGTTAATAAGATGTCCATCGCGGTAAAGACAAAACCTGCTCTTGTGAGATGGGGCCAGCGGAGCTGGCAGGCACGGGCAAGCTTTGTGTGGCTGGGGGCGACCACCCCAGGCACGCCGCGACAGCGGGAAGATGTTGAGGAGAGCTGGGCGGCGTTTCCCGGTTGGAATTGCACAGCTGCCGCCCGGGCATTGTAGCAGAGCAGCGTGTTGAGGGGTGGGGGGGCTCCTCCGGTGCCGCTGAGCCCCAGAGAGCTCCCCGGTGTCAGGAGAAGGCGGGTGATGTTGAGTTAGCAGGGGAAAGGAAGGTGACGACTAAGGTGTCGGTTGCTCTCGGCAAACCAGGGTGAAATCGTGGCCGCCGTTGTCATGGGGAGAGGCGGGCAGCGGCAGGGGGCAGGGAGCGCTTCCCCTCCCCGTGCCCGAGGGGACAAGGGAGCGTTTCTGTGCCGCCCACGGGCGCAGGGACACGCGCGGAGGTGGCGGGATAACGGTGTAGCCGCCGCGGGGGGAAGGTGTGCGGGGAGCTGCCCCGGCGCTTTGTCCGCCCGCACCGAGCAGGGCCGCCCGACCGCTCAGGCCATCCCCGTTGCCCCGCCACCCGCGCGGGGCCGGCGGATTTCGCTACACGGTCCCCCCCCGCACACGTTCGGCCAGTGGCTCTTTGTGTGGGGGCGCGGGGCGGAGCGGGGCCCACCGCGGCCCGCCCTCCTCGCTCCCCTCCCCGGGCGCAGCGGGGCGGCCGCGGCGCGGAGGGAGGCGAGGCGCGGAGTCGGCCGGTTGCCATGGCGAGGGGCGGTCACGTGGGGCGGCGGCGGGGCTGACGTGCGGGGCGGGGCGGCGCGGCGCGGACCGGCGGGCGGGAGGGCGGCGAGAGTCCGGCTGCCGCCACCTTCCGCACACCAGCAGCGCGGGGCTCTGCGGAGCCGCGGGAGCGCCAATGCCCGGACCAACCCAAGCCCTGTCCCCAAATGGCGAGAACAATAACGACATCATCCAGGATAACGGGACCACCATCATCCCCTTCAGGAAGCACACGGTGCGGGGGGAGCGCTCCTACAGGTACTGCGGCGGCTTGCGGGGCGGCGGCGGCCGGGGGAGGGGGGAGGCTGAAGCGCGGGGGGCGGTTGCATAAGGCGGGC